>NJDC01004451.1:197393-224289 GCA_002245475.1 Calephelis virginiensis
TTCCAAATTTCAGACAAATCCGTTCAGCCATTCGAGCGTGAAAGAGTAACAAACATCCATACATCCATACTTACAAACTTTCGCATTTATAATATTAATAGGATGTAATATTATTTGTTGTCTTCAGAATCTCTGAACGGATTTACAAAACTGAAGTATCGTTCTTTTTGCTCAGCAGTTTAAGTGTTCTTAGACAGCTGACGTCGAAAAAATTCAATGGCGGCTGTGTGTTTTGTTTGTACCTACTACATTTATTTCTGATACCGTAAAAACGAGTCATTGATGTACAAAACACACGCAAACTTGAATCTAAAGATGTCTGGCAAAGGGCTCTTATTGCGCTAAGGTCTAGTACTGATTTACTTTAAAACTACCGCAGGTTAATCAAAATTTAAACTTCAGATAACGTGAAAAAGGCGTTGATTGATTCATATAGCGTGAGCGCACCCGAAACAATTTTTACCCCATTTCAATATACGAATCAATTTCCATCGTGATTCCCGGGATTACATTTGGAAAACGGGAAAGACATAAAAATGGGACGGTCCAGTTCGAAACAAGACGTGTGGTCATTTTACTCATACATCAAATAGCTTAAAATCGATTAAGGAAACTCGAAACACAAGTCGCAAGCACCACACCATAAAGGACAATGTTCTCAATGTCATCGACTTTAAGTACCACACGAAATGAATTACTAATGAAATAAAAGTATGACGTGCTTGCCAATGGAATCTATCCACTTTGTATTCAAAACGAAACTTAATTTGAAACTAAAAATATCAAGCTTCTGGAACTTTCGAGCAAGTATGAATGTTGTTTTATTTCTACTCGTGGTCGCCCGTTAGATGAAATTCGACCATAATACATTTTAATATCTTGTTGATAAGAACGCCATCTTCATTTCTCAAGACCGACTACTTTATTTCCTGAATAGTTAGTGCGCCATGACACTAAGTCCCACAATGTGATAGGTGGCAAGCCTATCGCCAACTAGGCACACATCCAATCCCGAGCTACGTTTTTTTAAGAAAATTGGAAAAACCCAACTTTCTTTTCGTTGCCTGACCCGGGAATCGAACTCGGGCCCTCATGCAGTAAAATCCAACAACAGATTCAGACCTAGACCACAGAGGCGATAACATAATATATTATAAAGTATAACTCAAAAAACGCTGAAACAACTACCATAAAAGTGAATAAGACCATCCCAGTGGAAGCTATAACTACTTTATATTATTTTTATCAAAATTGGCCTATTTTCTAGAAATACATTTCAAAAAACCAAATGTATGCGTCGATTTGAGAAACATTTCTTTTTAAGTCGTAAAATTGTTAATATTATTACTGGCCAATCATCTTCACCTGATGATAAAAATGTTTTTATTTTAATCTTTGAATCTGCGCATTTTTTTAACATTGATGTTTGTTTTCTTTTAGCATAGATCATCTATTAGAAGTGTTTAAAGACGAAAAGCAGCTTTACACACACACTAAGCTGTGCAAAACAAATAGTATTACTATAAACATAGTTAAGTTAATTAAAAAATTGCTTATATAAAAGAAATTCAGTAATTAAATTATAAAATCAATTTAAGAATTAGAAATGTTTATACCAAAATTAATAGAGGTAAGGTCATTTTATTTGTGTTATAACTAGACGTGGTCACGCGAATGCGTCATTCTGGGAAACATTAATCGTTCATTGTTACTGTAGAGCTTAGCACGTACATATACCATATGTTTTAGCCCTTGCTCACATTGTTAATAATTTCATTATTTGGCATCAGACTTTCGAGGTATTCATATCAATATCAAATCATAAAACGTAACAAAAAAACCTTATTAGATCTAATAACTTAGCATAATAAAGTTTCTTCTAAAATGGGTGTTCAAATTTTAAGACCGTTTTCATTACATCTTAATATATTTAAACAAAAAAGCCGATTGCTAGCCAAAGGTGGTGTCAAGATTCTCTGAAACCGGCGTGTTTGTATGAAAAGAGTAATGAATGTGGAAGAAGCAAGACAGGTCTGCCAGGACCGTGAGGTTTGCACTAGATACTCTCTGCCTACCACGTAAGGGACTTGGCGTAAAGATAAAATTCAAAATGTTGATCTATTTAAATTTAATCGGGATTGTGAGTTTCAACACGAGCTACGAGTAGCTACGACGTACATCTAACTTGCTGATATACGTAGCGTCTAGCAACCACGCGTCCCTTACGTAGCACTTTGTAAACAATTATCTTGCTACGAAAGCATTGCTACGACACTCTACACGTGTGCTTAAACGAACTTTCTGCCCAAGTGATTTATCACGAGCCCGCTCAAGTAGAGTTTCAGTCTTACTAGAGCCATCATTAAGGCCGCGGATGTAACTATTTATTTTTACTACACGTATTAACAATTGCAAATTTTGAAGTGCAATGTGCCTTGAAGATACTTTTATATTACATGAATATTTTTTACAAAGTATATAGAAAAATGGACTTTACAGGCTAACCAAAATAAGACCCAGTAGACTTTGTTTATTGGTAAAAATAAATAATTATAATTCAGGGTCCAATACTAAGGACTTATTTAGAACCTAGGGAGAACAGACTTTTAGTGATGAGCGAAATAGAGCTTGGTCTTATGATTTCGCAAAACCAAGATCACAAGCATAAGAACATCATTAAAGCTGGACCAGCAACACTCGAACCAATACGAAGACTACTGGTATTGGTTTTGTTGCTTGTACTAGTCTCTATGGTAAGCAAAATCTAGTACATACCATCTGTGGGCGATGTGTAGAGCTTCTTGCATATCTCATTAGGTCCACCGAGCGCGTTGATCTTGGCCATCCCCTCGGCGCCGCGAGTCTCCATCAGCTCTCGCAACTGCCGAAGGGTGACGCCATATTGCGCCGGCCGCCCCTCTACCGTAGCCATGGTGCCGGGCTCGCGGCCGCCGCCCGCACCACGCCCGACCACCCTCTAGATCTGGAATAATCATAATTTTATTTAAGTTTCGATATTCTCGAATCAATACAATGAAAAATATCTTAGAGCATGAAGAAAAAAAACGTGAGTTAGTTCAGTTACGTGGAAGGAATGCCATTTGAAAATTGACAAAACACATATACAATGCGAATGCGGATGGGTGTAGGTACCTGGGGAGACTAAGCACGGAAACTGGCGCAATTCTTCGAAAATTGCGTGTATGTATGAAAAAAGTAATGAATGTGAAGGTTAGGCAGGTCGACAGAAATCGTGACACCTAGCACTCGATACTCTATACCTACCTTGCAAGAGATTTGGCGTGAAGATATATATTTACTTATTTACATATGTACTTGACGGAGAAACAATAAGCCTCTTACGATACATAAGTTGACTAGCCGGCTCTTCCCTCCTAAACGAAACCAGACAAAAGGGAGCATCATCTCTCTGACGGCAAGAAAAAGTAAGGCAGTGAAAATAAATTCCAGCCAATTTCCCTAAAAGTCTACATGTTACCAAGTCGAAGAGGAACCTAACTCAACCCGTTTAACCTTAGAATCCTTAAGAACTTGAGTAACAAGTCAAAAATACAAAATTTCCATCAAGATTTCTATAGAAACATTTTATGAAGAACTCAAACCGAAAATATAAACGACGAATCCTTGACCTAAATGGTTACGAAGAAAGTGATAGCAACATTAAACAAATCAAGCATTATCGGCTCGAGCAAATTATCCATTCCTATAAACAACTTTAGCACACCTCCCTTCATTAATAGCCAATAGACTCGCGATCAATAATCCAAACTATATTAAAACCAACACAGCAGCTGCGCAGTGTATAATGAAACTGAGAGGGAAAATGAGAAAATAGGTTGACAAGTGCGATAAGCTTTATCGTAGGCAACGGGAAATTCTCGTCATAGAGATAAAACTTCATGATATATGCCGCTTTCAAATTTGCGATTTTTAAGTCTATGGTTTGTGAACTTCCGTATTTGCATCACAGATATTTGGTTTTAACTGACTCCAAAAAAAGAGAAGGTTCCAAATATTTCAGGTATGTCTTAAAATCGCCTCTGGTGCCTCTGCCTACCTATTCGGGGATATGGGCGTGAATATATATTTTTTATATGTTAGAATCGCAAAAACAATTCTGTTCCTATATTTACAATTTTAAATCACCCTTATTTTAGTTTAGTTAGGAAAATACCCATATGCTTTTTATTATAAGAATTTTCTTTACGACCACATCCTCTTAGGGAAAGGTAGAGGCACAACCCAAGTACCCACGACAGACAATTAATGTAATAGGCGGCAAGCCTATTGCCAACGGGGTACGTATCCAATCCCTGGCAACGTTATTTTTATTAGAAAATTTAAAATACAAATTTTCTTTTTTTTTGTTGCCCTATCCGGTAATCGAACCCGGGACCTCAGAAGTCAAGAGCAACGACGGACCGTTAGGACACCGAGGCGATTCATCATAACTTTAAGTTAAAATCGATGTATGTTCCACCTTGACAATGGAACCCTAAAACCTACATCAATGTAATAATCGCCTCTGTGGTCTAGCGGTTCAGTTGTTTTCAGACTGTTGTTTGCAGACTTTACTGCATGAGGTCCCGGGTTCGAATCCCGGGTCGGGCAACAAAAAGAAAAATGGGTTTTTCCAATTTTCTAATTTAAAAAAAATTGTTCGGGATAGGATATGTGCCCGGTTGGCGATAGGCTTGCCAACTATCACATTATGGGACTTATTATCTTCAGCTAGTCGTGGGTGCCCTGGGCGTGCCTCTGCCTACCTCTTCGGGGATATGGGCATGAAGATACTTAATGTAATAATATTTTGCGCTAAGTTTCCGCGGCAGTTATCACTATAACGTGAGCGATACGTAAATTATCATTTACATAAAAACGTGGTTAACTTATGTTTTACATTTTTTTAGTTTTCTATACATATAATAACAGTGATAAAACTAAATTAGTACATACAATATTTTTCAATAACATTAATTATTGCTACGTTGTATACATTTTACTAAAACAAAAACGAGTGTTTTTAAAACTGTGGGCGGTTTGTCTTCGTAATTTGTAGTAGTAGATTATAATCCGAGACAACATTTGTGATAGTTTTTAATGAAGGAAAATCTTTTGCTTCCATTATAACCAGGTAAAGATACGTTAACGAGTGTACGAAGTCGCGTACAACAGCTAGTATGCAATAAACATAATAAGGTACAATAATAATTATAATGTATTCTTTCATAAAAGGTTATAAAAAACATTAATACAAAATATTGTGAAGGGGTTAGACGTCTACTGTGCTAGGGGAAGCGATTTATGAACGTCCAACGGAGGACAAAACGAAAAAATGAACGCAGGAAAAAATAATAAAAACAAGTGTGGCAAAGAAAATGAAACACAACCTAGCGAAATTAACGTCGATTTGCATTAATAAAGTATGATTAATTTATTACACTAATATCCATCCAGCAATTAATCACTCCAGACATATCCATATCTCGTTAATTTTATTCAAACAAGCGTAAGGCGTAACCGATTCCGTCGCTTACACCAAAATTCTAATTAAAACACCTCCCATCACTTCATACTGGAGTAAACGCATGAAGTATTCGTTTGAATTGCAATTGGCTATTTGATAGGTTTCCAATCTCGTAGTTTATAGTCGCCAAGGATATATGGGTTGATATTTTCAAACGCATATGGCATAAGAACGTTCAAAAAGTTACAGTAGGCGGAGGTGATCACTTTCCCATTTGTCTACTCTTATATAAAAATGAATGAAAAGAAACGTTTTTTATTTGATAAATTATTTATCAAGTCATACATTCATAATTCTAAACATTCCATAATTCAACCTTTATCAATACTGATCACACCTCTGATAAACATAAATTCTGAAAGCTAAAACATTTTTCAACCTAACTTTTATCCAACAACAGAAAATTTAACCGATTTTAAAGCAATTTCACAAACTAGTAAACCATAACATAGAACTTAAGACATTATCGATATCGACTCTAAAAGGAAAGACAAATCGAAAACCCCAGTCAGTTGCACCTAAAATCTTTTTACTTTTCTGTTCCAAAATTGTAAGAAAACGGTACGATCCGTAACGTCGGAATAGGAGAAACCAATAAAGGTCCACAAACTCTGAGCCATTACCATGAGCTTGCGCTATACTCATTAGGATCTCTGTAAATTATTTGCATGAAAACTTTGAACATCACCTTTACTGTTAACTAGGACTAAATTTTCGGATCAAAAGCGTCATAGATTTCGATACTGATTATCTAACGAAATCTAGAGCAACTCATGGTAAAGGCTCTGCACTAAACATGCTATAAACTAGCTCTATCACAAGGACTGTAAAAAGAAATAACTGTATAGCCAACGTTACCTTTGGCGTAGTCACTTTACTTCATAAAACAAACGACCGGTATTTAAAAAAAGGAATTGGTCACATCAGGTAGGTATCTTATTCAGCAAAAAGACTTTTTGCAAACGCAATACCGGTCTTTGTGACCCCATATGCTATGCCGACGCTTTATTACGTTGTCACGTGTAAGTGAAGATGTAGAGGGTTAAATCGATGATTTTATTGCATTGTTTGCATGTAAAGTAAGATTTGTGTTTAATAGGGATCTATTAGCATATGTGTAATATATCTATGTTCAAGATAATGAATAATTAGGATAGATGGTAAAAATTTTAAGCGACATCCAAAGAACTTTACTGGGTTTTTGTTTTTTTTTACATTTTTCGTTTTGTCAGTTAGTGCGTTCTAGTAAAAGTAATAATAATGTTGATCACATGAGTTATATCTCTATGCCGAAACGGAAAGTAACCGTAAACGCAATACCGGTCTTTACGACCCTATAAACTGTGCCGACGCTCTATTGCACTGTCGTGTATAATTGAAGATGTGGAGGGTTAAACCAACACTTTCAAAGCCTTGTTGCGTTATGAAAAAATATTTTTATGGGCGTTTTATGAAAAGAGAAAGTTATGTGCCTGTGTTATTTTCAATATCTTCAGTAAACGGTGATGGTGTTTCGAGCGAATGAGCTTGCAACGTAAGGGACCAATATGCCCCAGTTTTTGGTAAGGCATAAAAAAGGCCAGGTAACTTTGGATATAAGTTGGAAACACTCTATTTAACAACTTCATGTCTATAGGTGACGTATATTTCTTGGTACCAGATGATCCGCCTGCTTATTGCCTGCTTATAAAAAACCCAAAATAATAGTAAATGTGGTAGATTTATTATGATTACGATTTCTCTTACGGGAATACTGAGAACATTTTTGGGTTAAAGCTTGGTCAGTCACAATCCACATTTGGGAAATCAAAAGTATGGTAGCGGGTACCGTCCTGGGAGGTACCGTCCGGATTGTGCTCCTGGGAGCTGATTACTGTAAAATATGGGTTTATATTGTGAGAATCGTGAGAAATGCTGTCACAAATGACCACATAGTGTAATTTACGGTGTACATAAAATGAGGGTTGTGTCAAGAGCCTTCGAATACAGAGTTTTTATACAAAAAGAGTAATTGATGTAGGAAAAGATAGACAAGTCCTTAGGAATCGTGACACTTGGCACTCAATGCTGTCTGCCTATCACGCAAGGGACTTAATGTGAAGATATAGATATGTATAAATAAACTAAGGGCAGGGTTATCTTTTTTAATGCCGTTTGTATAGAAAATGCCGACTTAATGACTGATTAAAACATAATTGACGTCTCTAAATGCGGTTGTTAGTGTCTTCGGCTAGTAGTGGATGCCTTGGTTGTACCTCTGCCTACCTCTTCAATACACGGGTCTCCTGATGGTAAGAGATAAACCCGGCCTATAGACAACATAGATGTTACAGGTCGCTGTCCTGTAGCCCGGATGTTAGGCTACCAGCTACCCCACCTATCCGGAACATGAATTATGACGTTAGAAATAAGCAAGGCGGAGATACCTACCCAGGTAAGTTGCTACACAGTATCTGTTGTAAACTATTTAATTTTCTGTGACTTTATTCTTTACATTTTTTTTAAATTGCCATTAACAATGTACACAGATGTGCAAATTGTTTTTTTTACAAAATTCGCGTTATATACAAACTTATTTTCTCCAGACAAAAGTCTTCAATTCCAACAAAATAAACCGACGCCTTTTCGCAATATTCGCATTTCCGTGTTACAATGTTTATATTAGTTCCCCGCTTTTATCATTCGCAAATGGAACTCAACTTTGACCTAATTCATTCGCATTTCTTCAACGCATCCCATTTATTGTCCTCGTTTCAATATTTTCTCTCGTTTCATATTTTCCTTGATAACATCTATTTGTTATTTAGGGGGTGTCCTATAATTGCGTGAGACATTTTTATTATTATATCTTGAGTGTGACTTCGTGAGATTTGACTCAAACGCCTTTGACTTAAATGAAACGTAAGATTTTATTATTCCAAAGTTATGGCTGAAAGTGTATTTTTTCAATTTTCTAACAAAAAATGTTGCACGGGATTGGATATATGTTCGGTTGGCGGTAGGTATGCTACCTATCATATTTTGGGACTATGGTGTCCTCGGCTAGTTGTGGGTGCTTTGGTTGTATCTCTGCTTCTCTCTTCGGGGACAAGGGGGAAAAGGTACTTTTTTAAATTAAATTAGTTGAGATGTAAATGCCTTAATGGCCTTACGGTATTTATATTCTCCCCTTTGTGAACGCCTGCGAGGTTTTAACTAAATTTAGACTGACAGCTAGCATAATTACATTTCTTACTGATCAGCAAAATGGAACAAAGGAAATTCCATCAAGTTTAAAGATTCATAAATAACATATATTTTTATGACATTGAAAGGCAAACAAGCAGACGGATTTCCTGATGGTAAGAAATTCACGCCGCCTAGAGACACCAAAGGTGATAATGGTGCGTTGTCAACCGGAGGCCGGGATGTTAAGCCTCGAGCTAAAGCTAGTTTACCGGCTACCTTACCCTTCGAACTAGAACCTTCAATCCGGCGTGGAATCCGGGCGAGTCGCCGAGAAACTCCACCACCTAGTAAGACGTCAGGGTGTTAGTGACGGCAAGCCTATACTCGCCTTTGACGAAGTACCTGGCGGGAAGACAGGTGGTCTATTCTGCAAAGGAGTCCAGACCAACACGGGGGAACCTACTTGCCAATGTCGTAATCTGGTTGCTAGTACTGAATAACAGTGTGCCATGTCCATATTAAGAACTTAAGAATTTTCTAAAGGTTTATGATGTTCAAGACTACGTACTCTTTCTTGTTATTTTTTGCTACTATAACTCTCATATAAATTGTAAGCGTAGTTGAAATGATCGGGAACAGTTAATATTAGTATAATCGGATATAAACACAATATTATAGCATCCATAGTAACATGTTCCCTATTCATACAGAAATCCCTAAAGCAATCGAACCTTTATGCCCATAACAATAAAGGCCCTATAAACCCAAATAAAAGGCCCTTGTGTTAATCGAAGGGCGTTCAACATGTTAATGTTCTCATTTAAAGACTTTCTTCGCATTTGGTATTACCGTCTTAATTTGTTGAAGCCTCGCGGGCGGTATAAAATATATCCTGTTCTTGTTCATTATAAACGACTGAATAAGTATTTAGTTAGAGCTTAATATATTCCCAAAATTGAAAATTTTCTATAACTGCGACTCGAATCGGTCCATCCGTTCAACAGTTTTAATGCTACAGACAGACACACATCAAAATCACCACCCTTTTTTCGGGGGTTAAAAATATGCAAACATAAATTAGAGTATAATACTTAAAATAGGTTAGATTCGTTATACCACTTATGCACCATGCACAGCAGTACTGAAACAATATCTGATGTTGCGAAATCTTCTCAACCCAGAATACAAAAAACATCTAAGTACTAAAGTATTAAAAAACACATGGCCATTGACCATATACACGTATAATCAACAGAACCTTTGATAAATTTAGTCGACTTCTCATTTTTAATTTTCATAAAGTTGGCTATATTTAAAATTTTGCTACTCGCATACAGTGATACAAAAACTTTAGATTTAAAACTTGGTAAGGATGAAGTAATATTACCCCTACGGTTGTCGGTGGTCTGCCTCATTCAGGTTAAGAGTAATTGAAGGCCGGTAATTAGGTCACTCGAGTATGCATCTTCAGTGGGTACATAGTAGATACTAAACAACTTCAAAACATTTGTATGCAAAAAAACGTCCTACTATGGCTGAAGAAATAACCCAATCAATCACGTTTAATCCAAACAAGTTTATTTTTGGTAGTATCGTTAAACCAAAATCCAGCCTCGATGACTTTAAATATTTACTGAATCAGATTATACAAGTTCCCTAACATTATATAATAACGCTAATGAAATGGGTCAATCGATGTGTTCCAAACTTGGCACAAGCGACCAAACAATCTTGATTGAAAGTTTTCCTAAGCTTCGATTAATCTACGTTAGGCGAACGCTGCTATGATTGATTGATTTTAATCTAATCTATGGGTCTATTATGAGTAAAGGTCGAGCTTTTAAACCTGAAATGCGATGTCTTTAAGGGGCCATGTATGCTAAAATACGTCAGCAATATACTGTTTTTTTTTCATACAAAGATCTTGGATCTGGATCTTGGCGACAAAAATCAAAAAGTTAACCCTTTTTTGAAAGCAAAACCCAACTGTCTACTTCAATTATGAAAATATCGACACCAGATTTAACATAAACATAGCTAAGTATTATACCTAAATGATAACTGTTTCAGTTTTTATATTTTTTTTCAAATTACTTTTATAGTGTCAAAAATAGTGATTTGGCGCTTAAGACATTTACTTTAGAGCGCAATATTTCATAGTAATCATGGAACGGGGGAGTGCGCTGATTGGCTCTTCTGGCTGACTAAGTATGAGGCCTTAACTAAATCTCTAGTTTTTCATTTTTTTTATTTTAGGCTGGCGCATATGTCTCTCTAGCTTAATTCTCGTTTAAATGTGATAAGGATTTTTATTGTTGCGGGGACTTATGACACTAAAGCGATTACAACAGTCCCATTGGACCTATCTTATACAAAGAGAGAGTGAAAGGCACCGCAGCTCTACGCTTCATTTGACAAATTTGTATTTTACATATTGGAGTTATACTTAATAATGCGTAATTAATGAACACAAGATAGTGCGAGTAAATTAGTTTGTTTCAATTGTTTATTAGCACAAGTTCGCTTTCTATATCTTTTCTCTTCGCTATATCTTTATATCTCTCAAGAGACACGACCTATTATATTATATTACACCTACATTTCTCTCTATCTGACTTTTAGTTCTTTATATCAATATTTTTTTACGTATTTACGTCTATTGTCTTTGAAGTTTTTAAATGCAAAAATAAAACCAGGCCTATAGCAATGGACATTGAGCAGTATGATGATTCAATTTTTAAGAATCCGTGGAAGTCATACACCAGTGGACAGCAATATAAACCGAGAATTACGGGAGCAATCTGGAAATACACCTTTGACGTAAGCGTCCACAAAGTCTAAACAAAGCGTTGAACTTTTTAAACAACGTAGTTTACATTATCTAAAATTATTCTTGATACGAACTGAATAAGCCACAAATCAAGTGTTTTGATAGCTTTCACTGTAAATATAAACTTGGGAAATATTTTTACAACTACATTTAATTTAGCGTTACGAGGTTATTAGTTTTTATTATAATGTTTGCATTTATATCTACGAATATAGTCTGAAAGAATTTAATAATAAGTATTAAAGCAAGTATTTCGAAAGCTTTTACTATTAATAAAACAAACTTAATTTAATTTAGTATGATACGGTTTTAATTTATTGTTTTTCACTTGTTAACGTTTTTAAATGCATGTCTCTTCTCCTTACAGTCAAAACGAAGCATTAACACAAAAATCCATAGCTTATTCTATAAATATAAATAATAGTCATATTTTATAACTAAACTAAATCTAGTGTTATGTGCGAATATTTAAGTGTTGTGTCATTAGTTATCTTTTTGTAGGAGGAAATAACATATTTGTAATAGCATTTTAACAATTCACATTTTACATTTATGTGTTTTTTTTTTCAATTTTCTAATAAAACAAAGTTGCCCGGTATTGGATAGGTTTGCAACCTATCGCAATGTTGGACTTAGTGCCTTCAGCTAGTCGTGAGTGGTCAAGTTGTACCCCTGCGTGGATAGGGGTTAAGATACTTTTTTCTTTATTATTAAGATATCTTTTTACTTCACTACGAAGTTTTTTGATGAGCTTCAATGTAGACAATATTTAATACATTTCAGTGTCACTTATTCGCTCAAGCGTAAAGCATTCCAGTTGCGTTTCCATAATTCCGGGCATTGCTTCGCAATATGATATACGACTGAATCGCGTGATAACTTTGGTTCTATCTTTGCCACACCTGGTGCTTACAATTTGTAACTTTTTTGTTTAGTTTAAGGTGGAGTCGCAATCAATGTTATAATTCCTGTTTCTCTGAAACTCTACATGAAAGACTAATTATACAAGTTTTCTAAACTTTTTTTTTTAAATTGGGGAATCCTATTATGGATATTAGTTAACTCTACAAAACTTTATGGAAGGTTTTAACAACTCTATTCAGTTCCGGTTCGGAGAGTACAGTAACCTTGCAGGAGACTTGCAAATTAGATGTAGCAGCCTGGACACAGGATAACGACGCGCTATATAATAGTAATACATTTATTATAAAGAAGATTTACTCTATATTAATAACATTTAAAGAAATTTACAGTAACCTAAAAACCAAGAGCAATGTTTCTATACTTCTTATCGTCGGTGATTGGTGGAATTCCATTATTGATACATTTTATTTAGAAACACTTGTACTTTCCACAATATGTTTTATCATTTTTTATTTTTATGGTTTATCCAACCGGTTTCGCTATACAAGCATCATTAGGGCTATATAACAACTGAAGTTTTAAAAGTATCTTCACGCCCATATCCCCGAAGCGGTAGGCAGAGGTACAACCAAGGCACCCACGACTAGCCGAAGACACTAAGTCCCACAATGTGATAGGTGGCAAGCCTATCGTCAACCGGGCACATTTCCAATCCCGACCAACATTTTTTTTATTAGAAAATTGGAAAAATCCAATTTTCTTTTTGTTGGTCGACCCGGGATTCAAACCCGGGACCTCATGCAGTCAAGTCCAACACCCGGACCGCTAGACCGTAGAGGCGATGCACATGTAGGTACATGCACACAAAACAACTTGACAAATGTTAAAAGGAAATAGAGTACATAGGCCGTTGTGCGTACTGTACGTACGCACGTAGTATGTGCTGTATTCTTAAAAACACTGGCTCATCAGAACTAGATAGACCGAAATAGCTCAAGTGGTACAGCAACAGTACATATTATGTATACGCGCCTATAGACAACATCGTCATCAGAAACTATAAATTACCCTTCCATACTAACGAGGCTGTCGAAGCTGTAATCAGGGCACAAACAATCCACAGATTCTATTGTGAAGTTGGTTAATCTGCATTAACGCTACATCTACAACTTCACAATGAACAAAACTTAGCTTAACGAGTGTGATATAAGAGAACTTAAAACTACGCTTTCCAAGCTGACGAAATTAGAAACTGGATCGGATTGTAAAATGTAGTGAAAAACAGATAATCAAACGGATTTCTGATCTAATCATTTATACATGTTGTCTTTTAGTCTGAAAAAAAAAGTCTAGTCAAAATAAATTCATTTGTAAGAAGAAGATTGCATTAATTGCACTTTGGGTAAAAACTTGCCATATGGTGGATATATCACTAGTGAACTTAAAAATCAAAAGTCACCAATTTTGAACTCGTACTTGTATTTGACGAAAATAAAAAAAAAACTTTTAAACGATAATTATTATTAGCTGATTTGATTTAAAATGGTGTATTTTAGAATTATTTAACCTGTAAAAAGTAATATTTTGAGTGGATATTTACTTTTTTATATAAAATAAACGCTAAAATGAAAAATTCCATCTGCTTTCCTGTGCCAGGCGGCTTGTAAAAGGCGAGCATAGGCTTACCGTCACTAACACCGTGACATTCTACTAGGTGGTAGAGTTTTACAGCGACTCACCCGGATTGGTACCAGCGCCTTACCTATTCCTGCCGCCATAACTTCATAACGTGTTTCGGTTTGGAGGGTAAAGTAGCCGGTAAAGTTACTTTTGCTCAAGGCTTAACATCCCGGCCTTTGGTTGGCAACGCAATATTACTTTGGTGTCTCTAGGCGGCGTGAATTTCTTACCATCAAGAAATCCGTCTGCTTATTTGCCTTCCAATATCATAAAAAAACGGTCAATCGAGCGTTGCAACTTGCAGGCATAAGTTTAGTTAGTAGCAACCTTTAGTTTTCCGGTTATACTAACCTCCACATTGGAACAAGAAAATTTGAAGCTTTCACGTTATAGCGGTAATAGCAAGACGCCAGAACTTATCCGTGTCATTGTAGAATTAATTACCACATAGTCTACTTGACAGCACTAATCCAGCATTACAAATTATAAGTTATTATTATACTAACGCGCGAACGGATCATCACATTCTCGTGCCTCAAACAAAACCTGGCAGGTATAATAATACAAGAAGTTAAGTGTACCTTTTCCTCGTTTAGCATCTAGGTGTTATTATTATCTAAGGAACAATTCACATGAAATTTAATGTTGATCTCCTAATTTTGAGAAACTCAATGAAGATAACGACGTCAGTCAACAAGATCTCTTTCGGAGCAGCATATCACGCATTATTTGACTACCCCACATTATCTCAGCTTTTGGCAGGCTTGATTCAAGAGCAGTAAATTTTGCTTTTCTTCCATTTATTAGAGTTCTGACTTAGTTTTACGACCGGACGCCATTCTACGGCTAACCTCTTGGGAATTATCCGCTTCTAACGTTTGTTCGTACGTAAATTATTGCTATATGATAGACGCTTGTTTTCGTAAGGGAGTTTGTGTGGAATAAAATAAAATATTATCTTCGGATCTCTGTCTAACACCTTAGTGACTAACCTTGAGTATTCATTCGTTTATGCAAAACTATGTCCTATTAATAAAACATTATATTGAGTGATTTTATTCATATACGGAAAATAAAAATTCGACTTAATTTAAACAATGGAGGTTCTAATCATTTAAGTAGGTACGTTTTAATAATAAGATGATTTTTAGTTTCCATAAGTGTTATAATCAAAACGGGAAATCAAATATCAACGTGTTTTATTTACAAACAATGAATTAGTAGAAGTTACAAAAAAATGTAAAATACAATCCTAGAACGGATATAGGAACAACCGTAGCAAAAACAAAACCCTTGATTCCAATATTACTTTTACACATTTTAGACTTAATTACAATGTAACAAAGGCTACAATGCCAACTTAAAGTTACTTTAGTAATAGGTATAAGACGGTTAAAGATTTAGATACTTGAATTTCTAAATTAGCGCATTATTGTAAAAAAGTATCTTATTAAAGAAGGTAACAGAAGCTTGGGGCACTGTTTAAAACTAATTAAGAAAAAAAATGATCTCGTCATACTTAATGGTAATGTCAATTCGACATATTCTTAAGAAATCAATAAAATATTATAGACAAAGAATAATAAAAACCTTAGACAAATAGCACGAATTCATTCCATTCCAAAGCAAATTATATGCCGATGATAAGAGTGTAAAATTAAAATCAGTTTCTAGACAAAGTATACAGTAAAATTAGCTCATTAAATATAGATGAGACGTAATTAGACAGACAGACATAAGAAAATATCAATGAGTGATTCAATAGAAAAGTGCTTAAATATTAATGAAGTAAAGTACTATTGAAGAAGTTTCAATGCTAAACGGAAATCAAAATGTCATAGGTCACATTAAAGATGCAATGTCGATGATAATAAAATAGGAAACTTGAAAAACTTATAAATGCTACAGCACAGTTGACAGTAACAGATAGGAAATATCAAAAGCAATGCAGTGTTCGAGAGGAAATCAAAGACATAAGAATGAAGATAGACAATGAAGATAGCCCTCTTAATGGAAATCAAAGTATCAAACATCAAATTAAAGATGCCACTATGGTAAATGTTGAAGAATGGTTCGAAATGACCGTATAAAATATACACTTTCTTCCCTCGACACTTCGTGAACCCATTCATAATTAGCTAGATGATGCCTGCGGCTATTTCCACGTATAGTTGCTAACCAGATGGAACCCCTTTAGATTTTTAGATAAATGTAGTTTACAATGCGATGACGTTTATTTCTGATCATAAGGAAATTAATCCATTACTTCTCTTACAGTCGAACTCAGAGACATCAATAAATATTTATCATTAAATAACAATGTTAGGGTAAAAGTCCCTTATAATTTAGATTAAAAAAAGTCACAATAATGCATAGAAAATATAGACTGTCTAATTTAAATTTATTTTCGATTTTCGCCGACCGCACTGGCAATAGTGAGATCAAAGAGGGGCGTTGAAAGAAAATGATTATGTAAAAATGAAAAAGACCATGCTCCGTAGGTCTTCTCACGTGGAAAGAATGGTCGATGAAAGATTGACTATACAATGCGAATGTGTATGATCGTAGGTACCCGGGGGGAAACAAAGGTTGACAATCCACGACCAAGTTACTCGGGTATTATCCGATGGTGGAGTCAAGACTTGTAGAGGCGAATTGTTTAAAAAGTCAAAAGCAGAAATCTTGACACTTCGTACCCGATACTTACCTAACCCGCCAGAAACTTGGCGTGAAGATATGTATGAATATGTGAAAAATCGACTTTTAAACAACCAATAACGCCCAATAACGCTCAAGCGTTTACCTTGACGAAATTCGCGAGAGGACATTTATAGAGATATTTCGCATATTTATCTAAATGTAAATAGATAAACATTTTTTACCGAACCTCCCACTGCCTTCATAATTGCCAGGAAGTTTTACACGATTTAAAAAGATTTATACGCCGATTGAATGTATTAAAATGTGAGAACCTCAGACAAACGCAATGATGTAAATTTATCTGTGAAGTTCCTCATGGTCAAGTTTACTATTCCCTGGCCATATTAATGGTCTATTATTTTTCAGCCTTGCCCTTCAATTTTCGACGTAGGCCTTCCATAAATGTCATCATGTCATAAATCATTAGCCAATATGCTGATGATTTATAAGACGGCTTTTGGGTAGGCTTAGCTTACCCTATTTTTGGTGCGTTTGAAGTTAAAATTGTTCTTTTTTATCGAATAAAAAAAAGTTATCGTTATCGTTTTTTATAGTTTCCTCACAGTTTTTATTTTTTTCTTATATTTAAAACCTTCCCTGAACTTCCATAAATAATTCAAAACACAAATTAGCCAAATCGGTCCCACTGTTCTCGAGTTTTAGCGAGACAAATTTTTGGTACGTTAGATGTTGAAAATGTTCTTTTTTATCGAATAAAAAAAAAGGTTCATTTTGTAAGTTTTTGTTGTTGTAACAGTTTTTCGTGTTTTCTCTGCATTGAAATATCACTTATCCAATACGTAACACATTTTAGGTTTGTATAGACTTTTTAACTCCCGACAGAAAAAAATAATGGTAATGTAAGTTATAGAAACATAAACTTGACGAATCCTCCCTCCCCCTCTCCCTGAGTGGGTGTGTCTGTTCCGTTCAATTCGGATTTTTTTGTTTGAAAGCTGATGTGATCGAGATGGTTTTTATGTGTAGTTTTTGTCGGGAGTTATTGAATTTTAATACTACTCTTTTATTTATTGCACCGATTGGGTTATGTTACAGTTGACTATCGCAGTTAATTTTTTCCCCGATATTTTATCGATTTTGGTCGCTTTTGAAGTTCATTAAGTTTAACAAAAAGTGGTTTTGTGTTCTTTTATTAATAATGCGTATTTTGTTTATTTAGATGAAACAATACTAAAAAGAAAAGTTAGCTAAGCAATTTTATCAAAATAATTCCTTTGCTAACACCTTCCTCCTTAGATCTTTGGCTCCAAACCGTCGCTCTCCACAAAATTCAAGCTCAAATTGTTGGTGACTAGTTACCCAGACAGGTCAAGTTACGACTGATTTACACTTCCTCAGCGACTAGGATGCGCCGTGGGCAAAAGCTGAGACAATAGACATTTGTACAACTTCCTGATGACATCATCAGTGATGCAACATGAACATATCTGAATAAGTCATAGATTAGTCAAATGTGGACAAATGGTTAGCATATGTCTAGGCTTTATTAAGATTGAGTAGTCTAAGATATAAGATATAAGATAGCGTCATCATTTGAATCGACGAATATTCAGTCATTCTGGAAAAATACACTTCGTATTGTAATATTAGATTAAAATATTCTAATTTTGAAATTTCCTCTGACAAAGTATTAATTAGTATTAATACTTACGAGTAAATACAAATCAAAATTCAATCTTTTAAATTCCTTTCGAATAAAACGTCATAGGGCATGCCCATAATGAAATATTATTAAAAGAATTCTCGTATGAATGAATACACTTTATTATGCACCAATATTTAAAAATAATACACACTTTCACTCATGATATTTAACCTAGGTGCACAAAGGCGGTCTTATCGCTTCAGAGTGATTTCTGCAAGACAACAGATCTCGTAGTACATATTATTTTATTTAATAGTGTTCTCCTAGCACACGTATTTATTATTGTTCTCGTAGTTCCTAATACATTAGGGTCCTAGTGCAGTTCTACGCTTGATTTTTAAACTTAGAGAAATAAGATTATGTAATGAGACATCAAACTAGGAAACGGTAAAATAAATAAGATAATGACAACCCTAGCTTGCAGACTCCATAGATTTTACAGGTGCGTGTTTCTCCTATTCCCGGAATGTTGGGCCTACTGTAAAAATCTAAACTACTCTGCAGGCCGGAACATAACGCTGCCACTATGGCGATTGAAATAGGTAAAGCGATGGGCCCGGTAATTTGCTGAATAGCACTATCAATATTTGTAATTATACATTCAACCTATTACGGCTCTTACAAGCTGCTTGACAAAGGCTTGGTCGTGGATCAAAGACATGGTCTTTTCTCCAGAGGACCTGGACGAACAACGGGGAAAGTTTTATCATTGATTTTTATTGGACGACCAACACCAAACCCAATACAACCCCAACTACAAAGTACGCGACATAAATCTTTAATAATCTATACAAAACCATAATAAAGTTATGAGGCCGTAAACGTTCTCATGTATTTGTCGTTTCCATTTGTATGTGGGTCAGCGTAATACGATTAAATCTATGAAGCCTATAAAAAGGGAATAAAATTACGTATTTACACAATACCGTGGCTTTGCCATATCGGTTTTTATAGAAGGATAACAAGCAAACTTCATTCCTGACGAATTGACGTATTTTAGCGTGTGTACCTAATGTGTATTTATGTACTGAATAACCCTTTGCCTACTGTGTTGGGGTTTTCTAAAAGATATAAGTAAAATTACAGTAATCGGAAAAAGAGGTAGGCAGACGCACAGCCAGGACGCCCGACGACTAAATGAAGACACTAAGTCCCATAATGTGACAGATGACACGCCCATCGCCATATTCAATACTGTGCAACATTATTCTTTTTAGAAAATTAAAATACACATTTTGCCGTTGCCAGGACCTCAAGAAATTAAGTCCGACGCCGGACTGCTAGACCACAGAGGCGATAAGGAATCTAAGTAAAATCTAATAAGTTACTACAGGGTTACTTACGAGAAGCTAATCAGGACTGATGGCGACGGAGCACTTACGTGTCATGAATACACATCTGCCCTGATACATTGTGAGGTCAATTTCTTGATTGCTTCTTTTTTCTCGGGATTCCTTAGAATCAATAAGTAACTGACTTTCGTACGTGGAAGTTTCAAAATTAAATAATTCAGTAACAGGCCATTATTAAAAAAACCTGCTTGCAAATACAATCGCTAATAAAAAAAAAACTCTCTACTTGTGGGCGCCATTTTGATAATGTATAGAGCCTATGGCACAACTACAACTTATTAATCCAACGTAATCACATATGATGATAACCTACCTTTTGGGCTGTCGGCCATATCTAAGAAATGGTCATACATACACTTAAAAACATTACCCTCCTTCTCAGACAGCCTGGTAAAAACAGTCACGTAGTTATTTACGCATATCATAATACATTATATTACAAAATTTTAGACTTGTTTAAAACTTGCCTCTCGATAAATGAACTACCAAAACCAAGTTTTTGTTGACCGAGGAATTGCGTAATAAGTTAACAAACAGTCCTAGCAAAACACCCCTTTTTTCCATTGGGGAAAACGAAAAACACAGTTGAATGGATAACCTCCTCACTTTTGGAGTTGGTTAAATAGAAAATTATTCATGGAACTACAGCATATATCCAGTTTAAATTCCAAATCGTAGCATAAGTTATTCAAGTCGCACGTTTCCGGCTCTGACTCTCTACGTGCCTATTCCACCGGCGTTTGGCTCGCGACGCCGCCTTTGCTGGATTAGGTTTCCAATAACAGTACAGTCTTAGATTTTTTTGTAAAATTACAAATGTTTTACACAACAAAACATGAGTAAAAATATTTTTATGTCCGAAACTACCTTATATATATATATAGAGTAAGGTGGTAAGGTGCCACACCTATCACCAACCAGGAACTTATCCAATCACAATCATAAAAAAAAATTTGAGTTACTCATCCCGGTTCTCCAATACCAGAGGAACCATTAGTAAAGTTACAAATTAGCTGTTTCCAATCCTACTAATATTAAAATGAGAAAAATGTTAAGCAATAATAGATGTTTGTCATTTTTGTGTCAACAGAATTAGATAAAACTTTACAGTAATATAGTTTGTTCGTCGTAATAACACATGGACTGTGATCTATTTGTACAATTATCAATTGTACTATTTGTAAGCATTAATAGATGTGTGTTATTTTTATGTAAAAAACTACTGATCGGAATTCGATAAAACTTTCTAGTAATATAGATTGTTCGTCGCTATAACACATTCGAACTGTAGTTCATTTGTACAATTATCAGTTGCACTGTCTCTATAAATTGTAATTTTGCAGTCGGATGAAGCAGTAGGCTAGTGCAAAATATAACACGATTAGATTAACATTTTAAGATACATAAATTAATTATATTTTACGTATTATAACACCAATGTCGATGTTGTAATTTTTCCATTTATTGTTAAATTTACACACAAAGGATTGCAAATTTACAACAAGTCGTATTTTAACCAACAATACTTAGCAAATATTACAAAACTAAATTTTATAAGTAATTAATTTTTTGCGTCAAAACTTCCAGCATTTTTTTTAATTTTGTCAGATATCTTTAAAGTGTAATTAGTTGGAAGCAAAACTACAAAATAGACTGACTAAAATTGCTAGTCAGAAATTTGTTAGAAACAACAAAATTGTAACAGTTACAAATCAAGGCGTATATTTTTTTCTACTTTTGATAAAAAGACACCTGCTCATTTAAAAAAAAACAGACATAGCTGCTGTTTGATTTAATGTTTATCTCAAATCGTAACAAATATAAAAACGCTTACGAAATCTAAAAAAAATATTTCCGAATATTTAAAAAAAATATGGTTTTCTTGATAGTAAAAAATATACATCGCCAGTACATTATAAAGACAGTCGTGCGTTGCCAACTTGTAACTTGTATTCTTTTGCACAAATTTACTGAAAACTAATTTAAAATTATAAAAGGTTAGGGCGTCAGAAGTAAGGCTTACCCTCAAAATATTAAAAAGTTGGGGCGACAGAAGTAAGGGGATATTACAAAAGCATACGAAAAAATTATAGGACATTATATTATAACGATTTTATATTTGAAATCGCTTTATAATAAATTATTCAAGGCGCGTGTCGTACGTCCGCATCGCCCGACGTGCCTGTCCCAACTGCAATTGGTTCAGGGTGCCGCCATCGTTAAACGAGGTTTCCGGTAACTGTAATTAGTTAGTTAAATCAAATGTTTAGCTTTCTGTGAATGAAGCACGTTTTCTTCTAGTATTTCCTCTATTTACATTACTTGCATTACCTAAGTCAGAATAAATATATAGTTAACTAGCTTTTGCCCGCGGCGTTGCCCGCGTGGTCCCACAGGAACATTGTTTCGGGATAAAACTATCGTCTGTGTTAATCGAAGTTACTCTATGTGTGTGCCAAATTTCATGAAAATCGGCTTAGCAGTTTTTTCGTGAAGAAGTAACAAACAAACAAACTCTCGCATTTATAATATTAATAGGATAGGATTGTTTTAGCACCAGGAATATTTCCAAACCGCTAATAAGTGATAACTTGAGCATTTATTTACGCTTTGATTCATTTCCTGTTCCTGGTAAATATACTATCAACAAAACGTAGGCTGTAAGTTTTAACATTACGAATGTTCAAAATTACAGACTACGTTTCGTAAGCTCAAAAGTAACGGAGCATTACTCATGCTTTTAAAAAATGTTCAGAAATTACTGTCGAAAACGAGCAACCGCTGTTAACAATCTTACTAATCGTACAAAATACTACCATCCGTAATCAAAACGACTCGTTTCTTGAATAAAGGAACCGGGTAAAAGTGAAAAGAGGTAGTAGCGTTGACTACCTGCAAGTGTCTGCAGTTTTCATGATATGGTCGGAAGAAGGACTTTTTCTGCACTGTACATGTCTGACATCCAACTGAGTATTTTCGATAAAACCTGTCAAATTCGGGGATATTTAGGAACTGATTCCATCTTGTGTCAGTTTTGGCTCCATTTGATTAAGGGTGCCATAATTGAATAAGGTTTCCGTAACTGATTAGTTCATTCATCAATCAACCGTTTAGCTTTCTGTGAATATGGCACGTTTTCTGCTAATACTTGCTTTACTGACTTTTATAACGGAAATCGTTCGAATTGAAATGGTATCTTCACGCCCATATCCCCGAAGAGGTAGGCAGAGGCACAACCATGGCACCCAAGAACATTTACACACACATATATTAGGTACGTATCATCACGTCAACTCAAGTTCAATTCATTCCCTTTTCATACAAACACGCCAGTTTTGGACTCTACACCAGACTCGGATAACAACCCTGTCGTATTCCTGTGGAATACTACAAGTGTTCTTAAAAAGGTGCGAACAATGAAATTGAACCAAGAGCGATGATAAAACGAATTAATTCGAAAAAGCAAATTGTCCGGTTGGCGATAGGTTTGCCACCTATCACATACTAGAACTTTGCGTCTTCGGCTAGTTGGGGGAGCCGTGGTTGTACCTCTGCCTACCTCATCAGGGATAAGGGCGTGAAGATACTATTTTGTACATTATAAACACTTGTACTGTTAATGACTACAACACATGGACGATTTTGTTGACTAGCACAGCCCTACACTTAATAATACATACTGAATTTAATAATAAATGCATCTAAAACATTACATAATCCGAGACATGTAAAGTAAATATTTATTATAATAAAATCTATTACACATGGCGAGTCAAAGGATTAAAATTATAAGCAGACTACATCGCACTGTGACGATATATATATTATTTGTGTGTGGTGGTGACGGTGCGTTGCCAACCGGAGGCCGGGATGTTAGTCCTCGAGCGAAAATAAGTTTATCGGCTACTTTATCCTCCGATCCGGAATACGACCACGGCAAGCGCGGAAGTTATGGTCGCAGGAGTAGGTACGGCGGTGGTACCAATCCGAGTGAGTTGCTGCGAAACTCTACTACCTAGTCAGAAGTCTGGCGGTAAGTCTATGTTCGCCTTTTAAGCGCTACCTGAAAGGAAGGCAAATGATCTATTCTGCAAAAGGACCCCGGACCAACACGGGGAAAAACTTGCAAGTGTTTTTGAGTTTTCACCACGAAGCCATGCGAAGTGAACGGCAAAAGCCTAGAGACATTCTATTATATACTATATAATCTAATATTATAGTCCTATTCATATTTTTGACTGAATAAAAAAAATCATAAAAAAATGGCTGAAAGTTTCAGAAACTTACACCCTCCTTTCCATCGGGTATTAAAAATAGGTTGACACGATGCAAATGACGTATCTAGACGTCTTTAAAAAAACACGTTCAATTTCCTAGCGGTACTGTGCACCTACCTAACGTCATCCACACATGAAATGAGAATCGTTCGACCCATTCACGTCACTAAATTGAACGAACGAAGAGTGCAAAATGGACGGATCCAGGTCATGAGTTACGTGGAATGACATATCGTTTTATTGTTATCTAATAATTTCACGTCGAAATTATGTACCGGTTAAATTCAGCCATTTATCTGTATACTTACTAATGTATAAATATGTAATTTTTTATATAAAATTTTCGTGTCATAATGTTAGTTACTGTACTTTTCCGAAACGGCTTTACCAATTTTCACCTAATTTTATATGCATATTCAGTAGGGCTGAGAATCGGATACCATTATTTATAACCCTAAGTGATTAAAAAAAGGCAGAACACCCAATAGCCAAGGCTATTATTATACAATACGACATCACGACTTAGTACAAACCCAAGTCGATTTTCGCTGTCTGTCCCTATGTATGCTTAGATCTTTAAAACTACGCGACGAATTTAAATATGTTTTTCTACTTGATTTTTAAATAGATTTAAGAGGAAGGTTAAGTAATAACACAGAAGTTTGTCCACCTGTGCGAAGATGAGCCGGGCTACTAGTAAATTTAAACGCGCGAAAAGAGTCTGCATCAAAAGTGAAAGATGATTGTTTGTAACATTAATCTCTTGTGTTCATTCATTCAGCTCGTGTCTCAAAAAAACATATCATTTTTTTGAAAATTTACCTTAAATATGGGAAAAGTGCTAAAATCAAAATGTCAGACTTATGCGTAGGTAACATATCCATGGGACACATGACTGAACGTTGGAATGGAAGATTATATTAAACAATACGTACCACGAGTGCGTGTCGCACCCGTCTTTCCGCCGCGGCGTTATGGCTTCCTATTATGCTGCAGGTGGCGACCTGGAAAGAATAATGAAAAGATAAATCACCATGGAACGACTCGACAAATTGATGTCCTAAATCTTGGCTATTTTGGTGACAATGGTATATTGTCCCTTTACATTGTAAGTATCTACAGTATATCATTTATAATAGGATTGTAATTATGAATACAGAAAATGTATACGATTAATATATGATTTCACCAAGTCCCAGTGTTGGTCCGGGTCTGTTGTGTAGAATAGATTATCTGCTTCTCTGTTTGGCAGCTCGTAAGAGCCGAGCACTGGTTTTGGTCATTACCAACTAGAACACTGGTGGTCGAGTGCTGTACATACCTTGCCTGGCTAGTGGTCCAACGCCTTATTTATTCCTGCTGGCATAATGATTCTGTCATGTTCCAATCCGAAGGTGGGGTAGCCGGTAGACTTGCACAATAAACTTAACATCCCAGCCACAGTACAGCAAGACATCTATAACATCTTTGGTGTCTATAGGCCACGGTTATCTCTTACCATCAGAGGCCGTGTGTCTGCTGAACTCTTACAAAAATAGAAAATAAAACAACCAGGGTAGATTAAATTTGCGGTTTGCGGAGAAAACACGGCAAACAATTTGCTTACCTGGGGTTAGATTCAATTTGTGTAACTTGTCCGGGGTCATTCATTATTTATTTAACATAAATTATTTCATTATTGTGAGTTTATTTTATTAGGCCCATTTATAATAATAATTATTATTAGCGGAAAACCGCGCAAATGCGATAACAAAGCTGCTAATATTTTAAAATAAATTATATTGTACAAGAACAATTGTTCAAATAACAATTAAGGAATTTAAAGAATAATTAAGGTCACAGACTTTGAAACTGCAACGTTTATGATAATATCATTTATAATTTAAAAAAACATACACAGTCCTCCGAAAATACTTTTTCACACCAAAAACACCCCATATTGACAAGTGACTAAATGTGAACATAAAAAGTCAGTAGTTTTTAATAAAAACTATAGACTTTTTATAAGACATACAAACTCCCAGAAATAGTAGTTAATAAAATAAATTGCACAATTAACATGACATATAATAACATTAATATCGTAAAAGTAACAAAAATGACTGACAACAAATTCAGTGTTAATAAAAGGAGTTCTTTTTACTTTTTAGTAAAAGGAAACATCAGCTTATTTTTCAATACAATAAAAAAAAATTGGACACATACATCCTAGACATTAAGGAGTGTGATTTTTTATTTCCAAAGCCTTCTTTTAAAATCTTTGAGCTTTTCGGAAGACTAAATAAAAGTTATAAAACGGGGACACAATAAATTCTAAGCGTCTATAAGAAGCGTGTTTCTTACGAGAAGCTTCTGCTTGTTTTCTAATACTATAAAAAATAATTACCTTGGAAACTATATTCAGTGTAATCACACCTTTATCACGTTAAGTCTTACGGAAGACTAAATAAAAATAATAAAACACGACACGATAAAGCAGTTATTTTTCTTATTATCAGGAAACTTCTGCTTGTTTTTTAATACTGTAAAAAGTAATTACCTTGGATATTATCTTCAAAGTAGTCACATCTATATCACGTTAAGTCTTTCGGAAGACTAAATAAAAATCGTGCTATCGTTGTAAATTATATAACATCATTATCTGATATTTGCTTTAGCTTTGCTTTTATTTCTGGGTTATTAATGTTAATATATTTAAACATTGCTGTACAAACGGCAGGTATGACATTATCTCTAAATAACTTTCTCACTTCCTTCTTTGTTCTATATTTTGTTTTAAATTATTTTTTTGTGTTTTGGTGTTTTTCAGTT
>NJDC01004454.1:26889-44625 GCA_002245475.1 Calephelis virginiensis
CATCTGCCTTCCTTGCCAGGCAGCTCGTAAAAGGCGAGCATAGGCTCACCATCACTAACACCGTGACATCTGACTAGGTAGTAGAGTTTAGCAGCGACTCGCCCGGATTGGTACCAACGTCTTACCTATTTCTGCCGCCGTAACGTCTTGACGTGTTCCAGTTTGGAGGGTAAGGTAGCCGGTAAACTTACTTTTGCTCGAGGCCTAACATCCCGGCCTCAGGTTGGCAACGCATCATTACCACCTTTGACGTCTCTAGGCGGCGTGAATTTCTTACCATCAGGAAATCCGTCTGCTTGTTTGCCTTCCAATATCATTGAAAAAAACAATTGCTGTGTGATTGTTAACATTTCAAGTGTAAGCGATTTACCACCTTATTGATTGACATTTTATAGAACACTAGCTGCCTATTCCGGCTTTGCTCGGATGTTAATTTTTTTGATTATAAATTGAGATGTAAGCTATCCTATCTTTCAAGTTGGATCAAACTGCACACGGTGTGCAAGTTTGATTTAAATCGGTTAAGTAGTTTAGGAGCCCATTGCGGACAAACAACGTGACACGTAATTTATATATATTAAGATTTTATTGTATATATCTTTAAAACATGTGCATCCCAAAGGAGTACCGAAAATAAATATAGTTATCTCATCTGCAGGTAACTTACAAAAACAGACCTTCATCGACGTCATTTCACTAACGTTTTTAATTGTTATGCTCACACGACAATAAGTTTTGCGATATTTGGAGCATCAAAGCATATCCGTATCACTTTTATATCTTAATAACTGGTAATGATAGTTTCCATATACTACAACCTTTCCAACAAACTAACAAGAGTGCAGCACCGGGTCTAGAATAAAAACATAATAATTAATGATCAAGCACGACACAACTAGCTCCCTTTTTCTTGTTTAAAACGAGATAAGGAGGGCTCGTTTAAAACGAGATAAAGGAGGCTTAGTTGTCATTACATCTGAAGGTATTTTAATACCGCTTTTTTTAACTATTACTACTTGCTGAGTCGACAGTTGTTATAGTGTCCTATGTTTTTTTTTTCATGTGAACCTGTTCCTGGCAGAAACTATTACAACAAAAAAGAATCAGCAAGTTTTGTCCATTGGTAAATAATGACAGAAGGAAATAGCAATTAATTTTTATCTTTGTCGCCTCTGTGGTCTAGCGGTTCAGTTGTTGGACGGATCGGGCAACAAAAAGAAAATTGGGTTTTTCCAATTTTCTAATAAAAAAATGATGGTCGGGATTGGAAATGTGCCCGGTTGGCGATAGGCTTGCCACCTATCACATTGTGGGACTTAGTGTCTTCGGCTAGTCGTGGGTGTCCTGGTTGTGCCTCTGCCAATCTCTCCGGGGATATGGCCGTGAAGATACTTTTTTTTTAATTTTTATATTTAAGAGAAACGAATAGTCTGAGTTCTTCCGAGCGTTTTACTTCAACTATGTCATATAAAGTTATCAAAGAAACAGTTTTGTGCATAGTTGTCACTGGGAACATTACCAGTTGTGTTAAGGCTAGTTCCAAAATACTTATTCCAACGGGAATCGGTGGATTTTCAGTAAATTTTTTGGTATGCTTGTTATTAGCTTGACCCTTCATACGAAAAAAAATATGAATATTATATAAAAAAAGACGTGTGGCACTCGGAGACGGTCGCAGTAAAGATATTGCATAAGCAGACATGAGTCATCAGATTACGGGGCGAAGAGGGGGATTACGCAAACGCAGTAACACCAATACAACCTGTGCCATCTAGAGGCGACTTGCTAAACTGAAGAGACAAGCCTGTTTAAAAAGTCATTAAAAGTTCTTCTATTCATCGATAGAAGGCAAAACTAAAAAGTATCACCGCTGTGCCGGTCGGAGGTGGTAGGTTATTTTCGTTACGGAATTTCGGGATTCGGTCTCCACGCTCAAGGCCATCTCAAGGCCCGCAATATAAGCTATGCAATAGCTTAATAAATTTTAAATTCCCTTGGTCATAGCACCTTTTGGAAACTAGATCATGAATTTTACTACTTATGTTGTTATGTCGATTATTATCAGGAGAAGTATTATAGAAAAATATCCATAACTAGAAAAGGACAATGTGTGTTAGGTCTACTAGTTTATTCATAAAATAGCGAAACCATTAATCATTAATACCTATTATCAAAACATACCAGCTGACTGTTTTGTTAAAATATCGTTTTCCTAATCAAGTATTACTTTTAAAATAATAAAAAATCTAACCAATTGCACGTTTATTTTATTGCAATTATTTTATAAAATAAACAATATATTTTTATGCACTTGATTTCATATGAAATACAGAAAAAATAATTGAAATCAACATAATTCCTTTTTTTAGAAATACGGATCCCTAAACGCAACAATGCTTTTCGTTGATAAGTCGTCACTCAACAGTCATGACATTAACATATTTTATTTTGTTTGAACAAAGACTTCTTCAAACAGTGTTAGTTGATTATTTTTCTGTGTAACATTTACTGTTCTTGTTATTTTAAAGTGTAGGTTTTAAGTGATACAAAATAATTATAATAAAATTAATTAAATATTATAATACATCAAAATAAATTACAATCATCTCTATGGTTAGTGGTGTTGGCTTTGGCTGAATGAGGTACGATTCCCAGGTCTGAAACTCAAAAATGTGTTTTTAATTAGCGTTTATTATCTTCGTTAGTATCTACGTATCTGCATAACGCTACATATTATAATCTTAAAACGTGTTTTTCACTCACTTTAAAAGATCGGTTAGAATTGAAACTTTAAACACATAATAAGGACCTAGGACCATGCAGTATTTCAAAGAAAAATGAAAGAGTATCATTATCAGAATCTTTAGGATCTGGCGCCAATTTGGCACTTTAAAACAATGCATTGTTTGCAAAGGTGTTTTCTTAAACATAATATTAACCCTTAACCATATAAAAACGTTATGCATCGAAACATTATTTCATTTCATTGTTTATCCTGAGAGATATCAAAATAATGGAGTAGGTACAATGCGGCAATGTTTTGTAAGATGTAATTGAATCTTTCCCGACAGGAAGGTGTCACTTCCAATTTCACATGTTATAATGTGTTTCTTAATAACGAAGTTTATGTACTTGAATGTCATTCCATTCAAAACAAATTAATCGGTATCATCAAAGTATATATTTCATAGTATAATATCTGACCGCCTTGTTCATGGAGAGATTAGCGTAGGTACACTCTTGGCTCCACCATGAGGCGAGGCGCTAGGGTCCGATTCGTAACGAAGCAGGCATATGTGTGATATACTGGCACATTGATGCCTGTATTTCCTGGGTTTGGGTATTTATTATATTTATTCTGTTATCTTTGACTAACACCCGTTTTGGGCATAAACACATAATGTCTTCGTTTTGGGGTTAGGTCGATTTTGTGTAAATTATCCAAATTAAATACTAATGATGTGAAACGTGTTTATTTGGTTAATGATTATTATTATGTAATTCTGTTATCTATTCGTAAAGTGAGATCCGAGAGAGAGTGGGATTGAAAGAAGTCTTGGTGTCAAAATGAGAAAGGGCATGTTTCGCTGGTTCGGTCATGTGAAATGTCAGGTGAAATATTGACAAAGCAGATGAACCATTCGAATGTGGATGGATGTAGATATCGGGGGAGAACTAGGTTGACATCCAATTATCAAATTGCTCAGATTTTGTCCGACGGTGGTCTCAAGTGTCTTCGAAACCGGCGTGTTTAAATGAAAAGGGTAAAAAATGTCGAGAGTACCAGGCAGGTCTGCAAGGAGCGTAATATTTGTCACTCTATACTCTCTGCCTAAATCCTTAGAGACTTAGCTTGAATATGTGTATGTATGTATTTCAAAAAGTAGCAATTTTGTCATAGACGATTTCTTCGTAGCTTTAACCGTTTACGTACCGCGATGAAAGCTTTAAAAAAGGAATCAATCAGAACTTTTATAGTGTATGAAAAACACGTTCTAAGATTCTGTTACGTAAATAGGTACGTCTAACAACGGAGTTAATGAAATATCCTTAAAAAACCTTCTTCTTATATCATTCTGTCTTTGATACAAACCACATTTAAATAATTAGTTATTTTTTTTATAACATTGGAAGGCAAACAAGCAGACGGATTTCCTGATGGTAAGAAATTTACGCCGCCTAGAGACACAAAAATTGGTAATGGTGCGCATCCAACCTTAGGCAGGGATGATAGGCCTCGACCAAACGTAAGTTTACCGGCTACCTTATCCTCCTAACCGCAACACGTCAACTGCAAGCGCTGACATTATGTCGGCAGGAATAAAATTGGAAAGATCGAAATATACAGACGACGAATAGCGACTATGTTATATACTACATAGAGATCTCATTAACCCTAAACAATAACCTCATTAGCACATACGAGATGCACATGTTCTAATATTTTGCTTTTCATACAATACGTAGCAAACAGCTCATGTGTTATTTATGGGATGAATTATTGCCTCTTATCTCATTCAAATACATATGACTCATAAAAATTTTATGTTGTTTTTCTTCCACGTTTAATTCTAATTTTTAATCGCCTCGAAAACATTAGGAAGTTTTCAATTCGTGTGCATGTATTTGTTCACGTTTAAATTTAATTTTAATGACAATTACGAGATTACTGCGTAAATGATAAATGTGTTTTGATGATTCTTATTCCGTGGGGTAGGCTATTATTCAAAGGTTATTCAAATTCAAAACTCTTATCTTTCTTCAGTTTTGTTAATTTAAATTGCAAAGTGAATTAGTATTCTTGAAGAAATTAGTGTATAGTTTATTTTCTCGTTGCCGCCAAATCTCTATCGATAATCGTATTAATTAAATTATTCGTAAAGATCCCATCTAATGTCCTGACATGACTTCTTGTGACGATACATTTATATACGAGTATACAAAAATGGATTCCGTAGTCAGTTCATATTCATAGTAATCTTCACGCACATATCCCCGAAGAGGTAGGTAGAGGTACAACCAAGGCACCCACTGCTAGCCGAAGACACTAAGTCCCACAATGTGATAGGTGGCAAGCCTATCGCCAACCGGGCACATTTCCAATCCCGACCAACATTTTTTTTAAATTAGAAAATTGAAATCCAATTTACTTTTTGTTGGCCGACCCGGGATTCGAACCCGGGACCTCATGCAGTCATGTCCAACACCCGGACCGCTAGACCACAGAGGCGATACATATTCATATGAACAGATAAACTAAGAAAATTGCATGAAAAATATAAAAAATAATACTTTTATTTTTTTCATACAAATTGTTAGTAGCAATTATTGTCAGGAGATATGGAATTGGCCGGGTCAGGTAATAAAATATAACCAACGAGAAAAAGAAATATTTTCGACGAAGGAAGAGGCTGTATAGCCAAAAGTTTTAGCAAAGACTTATGTGGATAAGTAAATAAAAAAACATGTGGTGTCGTGTAGAATCGACACAATTCATGAGTATATACTATGCATTGACGGAGTGGAGTATGGGAGAAAGAGAAAAGTACTATATACTACCGCTTGTGTATACGACTGTCGCGCCTGCGCACGTCTCATTTAACGGTTTTATTCCACGGGTTTTTTTACGGTTTTACTATCACATTTTTTTCAGTTTGGTCGCGCAGCAAAATCCCTATCACCTCCAAACCTGCTGTAAGGAACTTCGTTCCAATTGCAAAACACGGAAACTATTTCTTCATATTATGCAATATCTTGCTTGATATAGACTACGTTTATTATTTTTTTTATTATATTGGAAGGCAAACAAGTAGAAGGATTTTCTGATGGTAAGAAATTCATGCCGCCTAGAGATACCAAAAGTAGTAATGGTGCGTTGCCAACCTGATATTTCAAGTCATACCAAATTACTGTTATATCAAACAATTTTCTTTTCCATTTTAGAATTTTATTATTAGTAGGCACCTTACCTTTAATTCTGTAGCCTTCATTTCGCTTAAAAAATTGGACAGTCATTGACTAAGTACTGCCAACATTTATACAGAAATAGGAAGATTTTTTAAATTATTGTAGTACAGAATATTTCCCATGTTACGCGATTTAGAATAGTATTTATCTATACTGAGAGGCACATTCATTATTTATTTAGCACACATTGTATTAAAAAAGTAACAGACATTGAGTTCTGAGCATGTCACACAAAGAGTATATAATCACTACGTTCTAAGAGATGGCAATACCTATACTTCGTTCAGCTCTGAAATAAACGGCAAATAACACCAACCACACAATATTGTAGCGTAACCATAAACTGTACAATGTTGGCCCCACTGACAAGCTGTCATAATTGACATTGGATAGTGATGGGACAAGTCGATAATTATTTACGACAAATGTTAGTGATGTGCTTTTTTTCGATAAAAATAGCCCCCTCAGCTCAGTATTATTAAATTTCCAATATTGAAATATTACGACCAGATTTACTGGTACAAGCATAACTTAATAAAGATAATAAATAAAAGTCGATTTTTTATTACATGTTTAATAAGTAACACTAGAATTTTACCATTTTCTGCAGATTATTATTTGTCATGATTTCAAAATTTGATCATAGTAAATTTCACAAGTACCACTGCACCACTTACCTTACGATACACGCAAACCTTAATTTTACGACGTAAATCTTACAACTTTTATCGTTTATCGATGAGGCACAAATTTGTAGCATCAGGTTTGAACGATAAGTAACATAGTACTGTAATTCTGAGTCTGAGTTTCATTAATTTTGGTGTTTGTGTACAGGGTGCCCCACGGTAAATGTAATAAAGACACCATTACATACTTCATTTTCAAAACGAACAATGTTTTGAATATTTCAACAGATGTTGTCCATTACATTACATTGACGTTCATTTTGCAAAGTGGCTATATTATGATATTAAAGAGTAAAGTAACTGTTCATAACGGAGATCAACACTGTGCGATCCCAGATTTTTGATTTTTTTATAATTTTTGCATTTCTCACGGACTCTGATACCCTCTTTTACTTTTGGCTTGTGTCGCACGGATACTGATTATCGCTTTTCAATTGGATTGGAATCATAACATTAAAAAAATATAACCTCAATAGGTTTTCTTTCCGACTTAAATAAGAAAAATTGAATTAATATTCAATTAAAGTAAACAATATTACGTTGAAAACAACAGTAGTGCTCCATATACAACACGTAAATAAAAAATCATCTGACAGGTTTTTCAATGTATGAACGATGGGCATTGTTCTTTTTTAACCAAATCACCTTGTTTTCACAGACTAGTAAGATAACTACATGTTCAAATGACAAATTATGTCTTTGAGGAAAAGAGTAACCGCAAAGAGGGAGTGACATAGCAATTTTGTTTTTAATTTCGCTAGACTGATGTCACATTTCACTGATAACAACCGTCAAATTTCTAAGCTACGTCAAAACAGTGCCAAATTCTTTTAATTTCCCTTTTTACGTTTTGAAAAGTTATTGGATATGTTGTTTAGGCAAAGAACAAAATGTTTTAACATTGCACTTCTAAATCTAACAGTCACTGACAACAGAGTATACAAATGTCAACATTTTAAGATGTGCCTTTGATTAAAATTAATCTAAATGCCTTTGAGATGACATAGACTATAAAATGGATAGACTTATTAAGAGAGCTAAAGAATGGAGTGGCGTGTCCAGGAAACCTTCGCCGGAATTGAGTCGGAGCCAGTACTCCTTGGTATCTACTGGCGACCTGACTGCTGAGGCTATACAAGTGTGGCTGAAACTCCCGAAGAAGATAAAGTATGATCCCGATTTGGAGCCATTTCAAAAGAGATATGAGAAGGAGATTGGTAAGTGTTTATTCATTTTTCAAGTACCTACCATAAAATGCAACAATTTTATTAATAGATTTTTATATAATAGGTATTTGAAGATAAAAAGTACACAGTACACTCAGCCTATAGATACTGAAACTATTTAATAGAGTGATCCAATCACGAGAGTCAGAAATCTGAATTTTGTAATAAATAAATATCCCTGGGCACAAATTTATACAAATTGATTGCTTGTGTCATGGATGTAAGTCAGCTATAATAATAATTAGGAAATACTTAAATAGATACCAGTATAAATTTAACAAACACCGAGGCCCAGAAATACAGATATTTGTTCATCACACAAATGCCTGCCACCGTCGGAATCAAACCCGAGCCGCACGGTTGGTCGGTGGAGTTAGGCATGTACGCTTATTCAGTCACAGTAAAATTTTACAAAGCTGTTTAGTGTTAGTTTGGTGTAGTTTAGTTTACCTGTTACCACACCGTACAATTCAGATTACAACAGTGGTGATCACTATAATGGCGGAATCGATGAGAGATGAGATATGGCAGTGGAAGATATCCCGTTTTTAGTCACCGTAATGGTGTTGGTGATAAAAATTGCTTGCTTCTCATGAGCTGGTCGATAACTTTCCTCAAACTTCTAGAAATTTCGGAATATCGTAAACAAAAATATTCGCCGCAGATATCAAAACATTCACAAATAAAAAAACAAAATGGCGTCGCGGTCCACATACCGGTTCGAACCGGATCGAAATAGCTCTGGCACAATATCAACAACACACACTTAAAGAATACACTCACACCTGGCAATAATAGGGTTACTAACATTTTTAGAAATTTTATTAAGATTTTAAATTTTTTTAAAAAAATGTTTTTCCTCTGAAATTCAAAACTTGTATTTCAGTGTTGATCACGTGTTTAGGTATGTAAGATTTAATTAATTTATAACTCTCAAACTACTAGCAGAGATCAGTAAATATATTACATTGTCTTTGCTACCAGACATATCTTAATAAGAAATAGATTTTTCATGTAGAGGTCTGACTCTAAAAGAAATAGTTGTAATTAGTAAGAGGGCCGTTAGATTTATAAGTTGAAACCCAGGGCCTCTTAATGAATCTTTACGAAACCTTTTGGAATTTTTTGTACAAAACACATAGTAAACTGTAAAAACAACCCATTCAATATTTAATTATAAGCAATAAAATATTAAATTTTCAGTTTTGATATAGTTTCTTTTGAGAACTGTTACCGTGTATTCATTTTTTAAGTTATATTATGGAAAATAGAATTATTAGAAACTTATCCTTAGAGGTTTATAGGAATTGAGGTTTGTAGTAATCAGGAGCGAAAAGGAGGAATTATAGAAGAGAGAACACCAATTATTCTTACTTATCGATTGCAAAAGTTAAAAGTTTCAAGTTGACATAACGCAAAATGTACACTCATTTTTAGAGGAAAATTTACCATTCCTAATTGATTTCAACGACATATTTTTTTGCCATATACAGAAAAATTAGAAAAAATCATCCCTCCAATTATAATTAGGAACAGTCATTGTTTACTTACGATACACTTAATTTATTCACTTGTGATGTGATAAGTGCTAAGTTGATGAAGTTTTAACTTAAAAGGCACTAAAAATTTACTATTTATGAACAAGTTCAAACTTTAAATTGTTAACTAAAAAATCAATGTCGTTGCCCGGGATTGGATATGTGCCCGGTTGGCGATAGGTTTGCCACCTATCACATTGTGACTTAGTGTCATCGCCTAGTGGGTGCCCTGGTTGTGCCTCTGTCTACCATTTCTTGGATATGGGCGTGAAGATACTATTTTTAATAATATAAAAATATGCTCTTTATAAAAGGTTCTGTAAATTTTCCCCAATATATGCACAAGTTTAGATTTATTTTACCTTAAAACATTCACTGCTTAGATTCGATAATAAAGAACGACTGGAATTGTCCCTTCTATACTTTTCCCTTTTACCTATATTTCTCATCAAAGCTCGAACAATGATAGGAATTGTCCCTTCTATACTTTTCCCTTTAACTATATTTCTCATCAAAGCTCCAACAATGAATGGAATTGTCTCTTCTATACTTTTCCCTTTTAACTATATTTCTCATAAAAGCTCCAACAACGATTGGAATCATCCCTTCTATACTTTTCCCTTTTAACTATATTTCTCATCAGAGCTCCAACAACGGGTGGAATAGTCCCTTCTATACTTTTCCCTTTTAACTATATTTCTCATCAAAGCTCCAACAACGATTGGAATTGTCCCTTTTATACGTTTCCCTTTTAACTATATTTCTCATCAAAGCTCCAACAACGATTGGAATTGTCTCTTGTATACTTTTCCCTTTTTACAATATTTCTCATCAAAGCTCCAACAACGATTGGAATTGTCCCTTCTAAAATTTTCCCTTTTAACTATATTTCTCATCAGAGCTTTAACAACGTCTGAAATTGTGCCTTCTATACCCTTTATTAACCTATAGCACGTCAAAGCTCTAAGAACTCGTTTTTAATAGTTCTCCATTCCATTATGTAACTTAAAACTGAAAATAATTCGAGTCTTAAGTGCATGTACAATATGTGAAAAAAGTTTAATGATTTTTTTTTTAAATATAGCATTTAACAAGCACTCCAAAATGTTTAATTAAGATTTATGAAGAGTCCCTAAATTTCAAGGTTTTAAAATTTTAAATTTTTATTTTACGAAATTTTATGTAGATATTGTTTATAATAAAATTTATCTTGTCATCCCTGTGACAAACCGTTTTCTTGTAAAAAAAATTCGTTTGGATTTACGTTTTTTTGCTATCTGTTACCAAATGGTGCGAACTTTTATTACATGCTGTAATAAAAACCTCAGGGAGTGATAGCCATAACTAATTAAATTTACAAAACTTTAAAAATACTTTTCTTTAGTCATTTCACTTGCAAGTTCGAATGACTTTTGTCAAGGACCCAATTTTATAATACAAAAATAGCTAAATATGTTAGAGGGTTCCCCCAAGTTACACTTCCGCGTGCCCAAATATAGCAAATACAGCAAGCTAAAATAAAGAAGCAGCTATCGCAAGAATACAATTTTTACCTCACTTCTACTCATTTTAAGTTTTAAGTAATCCATACAAATATATAAAAGTCTGTCTATCTGTTGCTCTTTCACGGCTGAACTGCTTAACCGATTAAGATGAAATTTGATGAACATATTGATACAGATCCGAGTTCAAACACAGGCAAATTTGTTTCTTAGGTATGGTTCGATCAAAAGCAGACATCTCCCAATGAAAAAAATATTAATAGTGACGTAGCCAGAACGGATGTAAGAGTTTGGTTGATGATGTAGTTTTGATAGCAAGTGAATGAAATTGTATATCTTGGTCGTGTTTTTAGCAGGGATCAAAGGTACACCGCGGATGTAGAAAGGAGAGTGTGTGCAGGTAATAGTGTGAATGAAGCGTGGGGAAACCAATTTAAAGCAAGGTTTTGAGTCAAAAAGCTAGACTCGCTTTGTTGTGTGGAAGCGAGAGTTGGGTATGCCGGAAAAAGCATGGAAGTAGGATACATGCGGTCGACTTGAGGGCGCTACGGAAAATATGTGGTGTAACGCTCGCTGACCGCATTCTTAACAGTGAATTCAGAGAAATAGTGCGATTGAAAGAAAGTGTTGGTGTCAAAATGCGAAAGAGCATTCTCTTCGTTCGGTGGTTCGGTCATGTGGAAAGAACGACAGATGAAAAATTGACAACGCAGATATACAATGCGAATATGGATGGATGTCGGTACCCGGGGAGACCAAGGTTGACATTCCACGCTCAGATTACTTGGATATTATCCGAGATTGGTGTCAAGAGTCTCCGAATCCGGCGTGTTTGTATGAAAAGGGTAATGAATGTGAAAGAAGCCAGACAGGTTTGTCAGTATCGTGAGGTGTGGCACTCGATACTCTCTGCCTACCCCGTAACTTGGCGTGAAGATATGTATGTATATAATTTATAGTGATATTGCTGCCAACATGAACTATAATGTAAAAACACTGGCTTTCACCTGCGGCTTCGCTCACGTGCTAATGTATATTATTTTATGAACTGTAGCCTTATTGTGTTAAATATATTCCTGGAAAGATTTAGTCTAGTCGACAAGTTGAAAATGGTACAAAATAGAGATACTACTCTTAAAATTATGTGCGATAGCTCATTGGATCCGGAACGATGTCTAGAAAAATGTGCCAAATGCGTGTATTAGTACATTAAAAATTGCAAAAGTTATAAACAATTAAAGATGAAAAAAATGGCATTTTGTTTTTTGCCAATATTTAATAAAATATTAATAATATTAAATATTATTTACTAAATGTTATTAAATATTATTTATTAAATGTTATTAAATATTATTTACTAAATGTTATTAAATATGATTTAAGAAAACATTCTGAAAGAAGAGGAAATTTCCAATAAAAAACATCGAACTCCCGGAACTCTATCTCCATTATTTATAATTTTAATTTAACGCTGAAAATTGGTCTGCGCGCGACATTTTTAGGTTGCGCGCGTGGCGTCAATAACGAGTACGGCACATCAATTAATTTATTGAAGGTATTGTGCATATATTTTTTTTTAAAAATTTAAAAAAATATTTTGTGTTCTGAACACTATAAATAATTTATTCCCGTTGGAAATTTTACTTAAAGTTAATTTTTCAACAAGGTAAATAATTGTTAAATAACGAAATATTCTCGAACAACCGTCTTAATTGTAAGTAAAAAAAAATGTTTAAATAATGGTCGTTAAAAATGTTCGCTTCGTAGAGCCTTTTTTACATACATACTTAACAAGATCGTGCCATAAAAGTTGAAAAAAATATTTATACTTTGTTTATAACAATTTTTTTTACTTGAACAAAAACTTTAAAATCCGAGTAATGTTGTAAAGAGTAACAAATGTCCATCCATTCTTACAAAATTTTGCGTTAATTATAATAGAAGGATTACTAGGACTGAACATCGACAACCCTGATAATATTTTTTTAACAATTCCTTGAATATTAAGCAACTTTAAAAACATGATACAAAAACATTGTGTAACAGTTCTTTCGCGCTTTCGTAAGCTCTTACTCCGCATTCAATGAATCGATGGTAGCGTGATGTTATTATGTTTTGAAGATTCCGAGTTTTATTTCGATCAATAATTTAAAGGATACTGCAAAAACTAAATTCACTTTCCCTGACGTCCGAAGTTCTTATCACTTGTATAATATTACAGAACGTAGTCTATTTACATAAGCATAATTGAGTTCATTTTATTTCGATATATATTTTCAATTTTCTAATAAGAATCACGTTGCCTTGGGTTTTCTATGTCCCCCGCTGGTAGGCTTGCCACCTATCACATTGTAGGATTTAGTGTCTTTGGTTAGTCGTGGGCATTAACATCATAATTAAGTGAGGGCATGGTAGTGCCTCTGCCTACCTCTTCGGAGATATGGGCGTAGAGATACTTTTCATAATTTAAATTACTCTTGTACCGCCTCTGTGGTCTAGCGGTCCGTTGACGGACTTGACTTTTTGAGGACCCAGGTTCGATTCCCAGCTTGGACAACGAAAACAATAGAAAATGTTTATTTTCAATTTTCTAATAAAAATAACATTGCCTGGGATTGGATATATGCCTGGTTGGCGATAGGCTTGCCAGCTATCACATTGTGGGACTTCATGTCTTTGCTACTCGTGGGTGCCCTGGTTGTGTATCTGCTGAACGCTACTGGAATATGGGCTTGAAGATACTTGTAATTATTCTTAATCATCTACGTAAGTTTTCTGGGTGGTTGGGGTACCAGACCAAAACACGTAACACAATATTAGCAACATTGAGGTTAAGGAGGCTCTGTAAAGGACTCTGTAAAGTCGTTGATACCAATCAAGGCGTCATAAAACTATACCACACTGTCACGGTGCTAGTAACAGAAGACAAACCCGGGTCCGCTGACCAGAATAGCCCACTCTTCTCTATCTGCTAGTGAGAGGTCAGCGTAGGTTAAATGTGTTACCCAGTTTGGCGCAACATTTATATAAAAAAATTAAAGAATTAAGTTTGCTTTGTTTTTTATTCAACTCAATCATATGACATTAGCGGCCTTAAATCTGAATACATTTAGACTTACTTTCAAATTAAACGGGTTACACCTATCTGTCAAGTGTCATGTGTCACTTTAAGTAAACTTCATACAAAATTCGGGTTTGCTATGTGTCTATGGAAGTCCCGCCTCTTATTACGTAGTATTTATATACTCTATGGTGTCACCAACATGACCATTGGTGGTAGAATTATGTGCAGCAACTTGCCCGGGTAAAGACTTGCCTATTGCAGCCTCATAATAACTCTGTCGTGATCTGGTCTGGAGTGTAGGTTAGCCGGTATACTTGTACAATTGGCCAACCATCCCGGCCATAGGACAGCAACGCACTGATAACATCTATGGTGTCTATAGGCCACGATTGTCTCACCATTAGGAGACCCATGAGCTTGTTCGCTGTACTTTCAGAAAAAAAAACATTTGCAATTTTAAATTACGAATATGCTTTAAAAATACTCTAACCGGTAAGTTTGCTAAGCAAAACAATATGAAATATTTAATGTTTGATGGTTACTGTATATTTAATGTCTAAGTAACCTTGCACTAACAATGGTCGTATTAAGGACAACCTTCATGAAGTTTCCTTAAAAGACTATTCTACTAATCCTACACAAGATTTGGTACTTAGCTCTTTGGTTACTTATTCTAGATCATTCTATAGATCTTCTTTCCGGGAATGGTGGTACTAGCTTGCCAGGACGAAATTGAAACAAAGGGCAAAAATCGTGCTATATTTTTGTAATAAATGCTAAAATCTGTTACGTAATAAGCAAAAAAAAAACCATTTTAAACAAACTTCCAAATATTATATGTATATTTTTTCAAAGTACGCTCACTTCGAGACGGTTTCATTTCCTCCAAGTCTGGTCCAGACTTTTTTATTCAACCTTATGATTATAATAAAACACAAAAATGTTCTATGTTATTTGACATAATATAGGAATTGGTTACCGATTGCTTCTTTTTAACAAACTTCAAAAAACACAGGTTATATGTTCGTCTTTCTCCGTCATTTCTGAACTGATTTAAAATATTTGTTATATATTATATACGTTAATAAAAAATAGTAACTTCACGCCCATATCCCCGACGAGGTAGGCAGTGGCACAACCAGGGCACCCACGACTAGCCGAAGACACTAAGTCCTACTATGTGATAGTTGACAAAACTATTGCCAACTGAGCACAGGATCTAGGATCCCAGGCAACGCTATTTTTATTAGAAAATTGAAAATAAACATTTTCTAATTTTTTTTTGTTGTCCGACTCGGTATCGAACCCGGGACCTTAAAAAGTAAAGTCCGACGCCGGGGCCGGACCGCTAGACCATAGAAGCGATTGTACACATATACATTATTATATATTATATTATTTTAATTTATTTGATAGAGCGTACTTCTGAGGTGGCTAATGATACCAAGTCTGAGTCTGATATAAGGGAATCCCAGAGAAATCGAAGAAAATACTTAACTTTTTTTTATTACATAGAACCATGCGGATTATGCTAAGGTTACAAACTCAGGTCGTTTTTTTATACAGGGTTAGTTTGAAAAGTTTAATTTTAATGATATGATGCTTATTTGTCGTCACGCTACGTCGTAGCTAGTACGAGTCACGACGTCACCAGCTTGTGAAAGCGACTGAGCTCGGTTGGAACCAGTTTTATGCTTTGTTTACGTTATAACTTAACCATGCATCCTGTATTTTGTGTCAGATCAAAAATATTTTTTTTTTTTATTTTTCAATTATTTATAGATCGAAAGGGCTATCGATTCTGGATTCTGGTGATTTACATCTGTTACCCTGTACATGACTATCATATGGCCCACATCTAAAATGCTACAAGTGCAAGTCTGGCTACCTACCTTTCAGTAAAATAATGTTTTGTGTACCTACTAGCGGTCTGCCCCAGCTTCGCACGGGCGTAAAATATACATATAAACCTTCCTATTCAATTACTTTATCTATTAAAAAAACCGCATCAAAATCCGTTGCGTAGTTAAGATTTCAATGGACTTTCATGTAATAATTCATTATTCAGTAAGATATCTACAAAACGGATGTTTCTTAGAAACAAAATGAAAAGCAAACCATTTTAAAAGCATTTATTACTTATCTGTTACTAAAAATAAACTAGAAAAATGGAAATATTACCGTAAACTGGTTGTGTTGGGATTTTTAGTCATACAAATATTTATGTGGTTTACATGTTTAAATACATATTTATTACCATTCCGAGATTAAATGGAAATTATAAATTAAATCCCTATAATTATCGCTGTGGACTTTAAAAATTCCATACTTTTTAGAGTTCTGTAGCTTGTAACCCCTTAACCGAAAAAGGGGGTGTTTTATATTAACAAATGTGTGTGTGTGTGTGTGTGTGTGGGATAATAACCTTCGAACGACGAATGTATTGATTACGATGCGATTTTTATTTGTTTGAAAACTGACATGTCGAAATGGGTTTTATCTACATTTAACATAGGTGTAAGGGGGCTGTTGAACATTTTTAATTTTGTGACAGTTTTGTTTTGCCTAATCTACTTCCGATGGCTGAGATCATAGGCTTTTTACGTGATCTAAGACTTCTCTCATTATGGTAAGAGAGAACCGTGACCTATAGACACCAAAGATGTTACAGGTGCGTCGCTGTCCTGTGGTCAGCATGTTCGGCCTATTGTGCAACTGCTAGTCTACCGGCCACTCTGTCCTCCGGATTGGAACACCACCGAGTCATTATGACGGCAGGAATAAGTAAGACGGTGGATCCCTACACAGGCAAGTTACAGTACAGCCTTCTTTCACCAGATCTTGTTTGTAATGAACTAGAGTTTAACTAGTACTCGCCTCTTACGGGCTGCTGGCATAGCTGTTTCATCAAAATCGGCTAAATAAGAGCGGAGATATCTTGAACTATTGCACATTAATGCGTAGATGAAGCAGTGGGCGTAGATACCAAAATGTTTTCAATAAACCTCGCCAGTTGTTTACCGACATCGAATAGCGTATACATTGTTATTTATCCTACCTTATTAGAAGTGCGATTTCTCAATAAGAAAACCAGCCAAGTGCTAGTTAGACCTACGCACCCAGGGTTCCGTACAAACCTATAAGTATTTAAGTAAAAACTCACAGATCACATTTTATTATATTAAATGTAACTTAAAAAATGGATGGTTTTTACAAAGTTTCCTTAATCTGTGCTTCATGATTGCTTCGTATCACAGTGCAAGTACTAAGTACCATGTAGGTTAAAGGTTTTGAATACCTTTGTAAATGAAAAAAAAACATGCTGGAATTTGCGGCATAAACAGCAGTTTTTTTTTTGTTGTGGTGGCTTAGAAATTTCTTTATGTTACAGCTTGAAAGGATTTGGGTATTTGATATAAAGTTCAGTTTGATACCTTCACATGTTCCTGAGAAATAGGGTCTTGACAGACCAACGGACGTTTAACAGTTCTGTTTTTTTTTTCATTTCATAGTACGGAATCCTAAAAAATGTAACACATACAAATGCAATGTCATTATTTCATGTTATTCAAGGCCAAATACTAATATGTCTGTTTAAACACTATATTTTGATGATTATGACTCAGTATAATTTATAGTAGGGGAGGCCAGATGCTTAATGCGCATTCACTCCAGCGTCAACAGGACTTATTCGTCTTTGGCAATTAGATGGTGGTGGTTAATACCATGTCACTTCATTTTAGCGTTCAAGTA
>NJDC01004454.1:45381-57340 GCA_002245475.1 Calephelis virginiensis
AATTGCTTATTTAAAGGTATAAGATAGTATGCTTTTCCTTTGTTGAAAACAAAACATGGAAAATCTGTGGTTATCCCCCGCTGGAAACAGAGGGTCGTTATCAAAGAGTATGTAAATACTACTAAGTCGTTATAAGCTGGAAATATCGAATGGACCTATTTCAATGCTAATTTTTCGTTTAAAAGCTGAAGAAATCACAAACGTTCGAAGTGGTGACTGTGTACATTACGCTTAGGTTTTTTCCGGGAGTTAAAAAAAAATCATCAAAATATCGTGTTTAAACAGACATATTAGTATTTGGCCTTGAATAACATGAAATAATGACATTGCATTTGTATGTGTTACATTTTTTAGGATTCCGTACTATGAAATGAAAAAAAACAGAACTGTTAAAAGATTACTTTATTGTCCGTCCGTTCGTCTGTCAAGACCCTATTTCTCAGGAACATGTGAAGGTATCAAACTGAACTTTATATCAAATACCCAAGTCCCTTTAAGCTCTAACATAAAGAAATTTCTAAGCCACCACAACAAAAAAAACTGCTGTTTATGCCGCAAATTCCAGCATGTTTTTTTCATTTATAAAGGGATTCAAAACATTTAACCTACATAGTACTTAGTACTACCGTAAACTTAGAATCTTGCACTTTGATACGAAGCAATCATGAAGCACAGATTAAGGAAACTTTGTAAAAACCATCCATTTTTTAGTTACATTTAAAGTATCTTCACGCCCATATCCCCGAAGAGGTAGGCAGAGGTACAACAAAGGCACCCACGACTAGCCGAAGATACTAAGTCCCACAATGTGATAGGTGGCAAGCCTATCGCCAACCGGGCACATTTCCAATCCCGACCAACATTTTTTTTTTTATTAGAAAATTGGAAAAATCCAATTTTCATTTTGTTGGTCGACCCGGGATTCGAACCCGGGACCTCATGCAGTCAAGTCCAACACCCGGACCGCTAGACCACTGAGGCGATACATTACAGGCGATTAGTTACATTTAATATAATAAAATGTGATCTGTGAGTTTTTACTTATATACTTATAGGTTTGTACAGAACCCTGGGTGCGTAGGTCTAACTACCACTTGGCTGGTTTTCTTATTGAGAAATCGCACTTCTAATAAGGTAGGATAAATAACAATGTAAACGCTATTCGATGTCGGTAAACAACTGGCGAGGTTTATTGAAAACATTTTGGTATCTACGCCCACTGCTTCATCTACGCATTAATGTGCAATAGTTCAAGATATCTCCGCTCTTATTTAGCCGATTTTGATGAAACAGCTATGCCAGCAGCCCGTAAGAGGCGAGTACTAGTTAAACTCTAGTTCATTACAAACAAGATCTGGTATCAAGATTGGTAAACAAATTGAGACGGTATCAAATCTTTGATTATCCTCTAACAATAATTTGAAAAAAAAAATCAGTTAGAAAAGATGTGGGATTACTCACATCTTCTTTTCTAACTGAAATCATTAATCAATAACATTTACTTAACAGTCAAAAATATAATTGACAAATGTGAAGTAATTAAGTTTGAACCTAAAACTTTCAACGAAGAAATTAGGGACGCTTATATACAAACATGCCATTTTTAATTTAGCTTTTTGTGTAGGTACACATAAAACAATTAAAAGGGGCACATCTGTATAGGGACAGATAATATCTGTGATATTATTATAAAAAACCGGCCAAGCGTGAGTCGGACTCGCGCACGAATAGTTCTGTTATATATATATATATATACACGTACTATTAAAAATTATTAATCGCCTCTGTGGCCTAGCGGTCCGGGTGTTGGACTCGACTGCATGAGGTCCTGGGTTCGAATCCCGGATCGGCCAACATAAAGAAAAATGGAAAAATCCAATTTTCTAATTAAAAAAAAAATGTTGGTCGGGATTGGAAATGTGCCCGGTTGGCGATAGGCTTGCCATCTATCACATTGTGGGACTTAGTGTCTTCGGCTAGTCGTGGGTGCCTTGGTTGTACCTCTGCCTACCTCTTCGGGGATATGGGCGTGAAGATACTTTTTTTTTAATAAAAATTACGTTTGTTGTATAGGACCTCCCTTTTAATGGGAGGAAATGGGATTTTTTTTAAAAAAAATACTTTATTATTTGATTTTTTTTCCCATGTTGGTCCGGGCTTCTTTACAGAATAGACCATCTGCCTTCTTGCCAGGCAGCTCGTAAAAGGCGAGCATAAGCTTACCGTCGCTAACACCGTGACATCTGACTAGGTGGTAGAGATTGGTAAAACCGCCTTCCCTATTCCTGCCGCCGTAACATCATGCCGTGTTCCGGTTCGGAGGGTAAGGTAGCCGGTAAACTTACTTTTGCTCGAGGCCTAACATCCCAGCCTCTGGTTGGCAACGCACCATTACCACTGTCGGTGTCTCTAGCCGGTGTGAATTTCTTACCATCAGGAAATCCGTCTACTAGTTTACCTTCATATATCATGAACAAACGTTGTTGATGCCAAAGAGCAATGTTGTTGTAAAAAGTTGCTCTGCCCGGGAATCAAACCTGGTACCTCAAGTAGTTAACGCTGACACCGGATCACTAAACAACATAGGGGATAAAGCTACTTTTCTATTTCTAACTTTCAAAATTTATTTTCTTATCCTATTTAATACCGCACTCGGTAAAAATACAGTTACGCCCTCAACCCACAACCCAATAAGCTTAATTTTGTATTAAGTATACTACCATTTAAGTATCTTCACGCCCATATCCCCAAAGAGGTAGGCAGAGGCACAACCACAACTCACGACTGGTCAAAGACACTAAGTCCCACAATATGATACGTGGCAAGCCTATTGCCAAAACAATTTATTTGTTCAAAAATCAATTTGGGTAAGTCCACATTTTGGTGTCAGTTTATCGTTGAATTTTGGGACAAATATATAATTCACAGTATAAAAATCTACACGAGCAAATGACCAAACGATGATAGGTTGAGGAAGTACACCCATCATATGGGCATTAGAATATCGTTAACTTTTTATTTCTGTAGTTTTACAAGTCACACTATGTAATATGGCGACAGAAGTATTTGAAATTATTCGTTGTTTAAAATATAATAATAACGGACGTGCCTAATCATTATATAATAAGGCAGTAGTATTGAGCTGGCGTACGAGTCAGGTATGGCTAATTAAAGGTTCCGTCGTAGTAAACAAAAAAAAAACCACGGGTTGTGCATTTTTGATATTTTGGAATGGTTGAGGAATAATTTTGCACGAATTGCTTTAATTATCAGTATGAAAGTACTATAATTTATGTGGTAGAATACGATATTCATTTATTGCGCTATCGTACACAAACATGACAACACGAACATTCGTGCAAGCGCCCTGCGCCGTCTTACAAATTTTCGATCAGGTCACGTGTCCTGACGCGAGTTTAGAAGACCCATTCCAAAAAAAGTGCGCAACGCCGCTAAAGAAGTTTTCACAAGATCACTTAATTATTTCAACATAATTACTCTTATTTCAGTCCGAAATAAGAGTAATTATGTTTAGCGCGCATTTACAAATGAGAGGCGTTAGGTTTTTCGCTTGACTTTGAAGTTAGTTATTATATTTTTTTTTTCAGAAAACTTGAAATCCTATATTCCAACTAAACATTTTTTTATAATAAACATATTTGTATATAATCGTTTTATCCGAAAAGGAACTAGGAATTGTTGTGTGCCGAGAAACGTATTTAAAAATGTTTACAAGTATGGAAAATATAATTCAACTTAAATTTTTAACAACCTCCGTGTAATGTAGCTCAGAACTATCTCGACAACGTTGGCTTCTAAACGGAAAATCCGCATTGATATCGGTCCATCCGTTTAAAAGTAATGATGCCTCAGATGGACCAACATACACACTCACCCTCATTCACATATGCACACACGTAGAGACATCAAACTTTCAATAACTCTTGATTTAAATCAGGGGCTAAAATAGAAAAATAAAATTAAGAAAGAAAAAGGATCGCCTCTGTGATCTAGCGCTCCGACGTCAGACTTGACTTCCTAAGGTCCCGGGATCGGTCCTCGGGTCGGGCAACAAAAAAATTAGAAATTGTGCGTTTTCAATTTTTTAATAAAAATAGCGTACCCGGGATTGGAAACGTGCCCGGTTGGCGATAGGCTGGCCACCTATCACATTGTGGGACTTAGTGTCTTCGGCTAGTCGTGGGCGCCCTAGTTCTACCTCTGTCTACCTCTTCGGGGATATGGATGTCTAGATAATTCTTTATAAAAAAGGGATCGAATTAAAACAATTAAATATTCATAATCAGGACAGGACAAAGTCTGATTGTAAAGCATTTATTTTCGTAACACAAACATGTAATTTGCTTGTTTTTAGGATTCGATTCAATTTGTGTTCTATGTCCAGAGATATTTATCACTACACCGTGAAGAACAAAGTCGCTTTCCCCTATCTATCCTATGTACTTTTTTCTTTGATCTTTAAAAGTACCCAAGGGTTTTGATGCGGTTTGTTTTTAATAGATAGTGACTCAATAGGAAGGTTTATATGTATCCGAATATAGAAGTTTGTTTACCCGTTCGAAGCTAAACAGGTTGCCAGTTTATTATTTATTTTATGTAACTGGACGATGTGGTATCATTCTATACATTATCTATATATATAAAAATCAATGCCACTTTTCATTGTAATTTTATAACTCAAGAACGGGCTCACCTATCCAAACCAAATGTTTAGACTTTGTTCGGACTATTTAATAGATGATTTATGTGAAGTTTGCATAAAATAGGTCTAGCGTTTCTTCATTTATCAAATTTTTTGTAACAAATGAATTCAATAAATGGTGGATCTTTTTGTCAGTGGGTATTTTTCAGTCAAATTGAAACTTTTTTCAGATGAGGATTGTGCTGTCATATTAAAACTTTTTTCAGTTGCTTTTTTCTTTTTTCGTTTTGTTGTGCTTAATGTCATTAATGCGATCATATAGTGATCATAACAGATTATGGAGTTTTGGCGCCATCGTGAATGAAGATGGTCGTAATTTTTTCACAATTATTGAATTTAGTGTAAAATATGAGTAAAATTGGTTAATTTAGGTGGGAATTAGTTTGATTTTGTTCAGTGAAAGTGCACTAATGACATAATCATGAAGAAATCAGTGTATCGTGAATTTCCTCGCTGCCGCCAAATCTCATAAACGAGCTTGTGTAACGAAACCACCGCTTTACTCAAGACCCAGACAAGACTGTGTAAATAGTGACTAATGACTGAAATAAATAATTAATACGGAAGACATAAATTAAAAATATTTAACAAGAAAAAGATTTATTAATACGGAAGACGTGGCTGTATGGACACAGATTCTTTGCCTTTTCCCGACTGGGATAAAATTAAAAAACAACAACATAACAGATTATACCCCTGTGGTCTTGTACGTAGAGAAGCACGTACCGGGCCGCTAGTTAAGTATAACTTTAAAACCACTTGTCGGTTTTGTCGAATCGTTCGGTTGGAGTCGTATCTTAATAGTTTGTAAAAGAAACCATCTCGTAACCTTTCGATAAAATTACGAAATCGCGACGTGGTAATAAAGTCGATGTCGGCTTCCTGCAGTTTTTAGTTTTAGTTTTTAGTAACCGACAATGGAGTTTAATAATTGTTTATTTGTTTTGTTAGCAGCAAATAGGCAGGAGAACATTTCACTCAAGACCAGAAACGGATCTGCGCCAGAATCGAAACGGCTACCCCTCGTCAAGTCAGCGCCCCATTTGAACAACAACAAAATAACAGAAATCTCTCATGAAGAAAAACTAGATGGAGTTACAATCGTATGTCCAGATAAAGAAGATCAGAGGTAAGGATCGAATTTATCTTTTTCATGGGATAGGTTAAACAAATTCATATTAATCCATACTATGTTATCTATAGTATTATAAATGACTATCTGTCTGTTAAGCATTCATGCCTAAGCCACTGGACCGATATTATTCCATATTATGTTATCTATAGTATTATAAATGCCTATCTGTCTGTTAAGCATTCATGTCTAAGCCACTGGACCGATTTTCATCAAATTTAGTTTGAACAAAGTTAAAGACCCGAGTTGAATTGTAGATTTACTTTTTCAAAAATTGACCCCTGAACGACTATGATTAGGGAAAGCTTAAGTGAAAAAATCTACACAAACGAAGTCGCGGATAAACAGCTAGTTTAATTTAACAAACCAAAGTTTTGTTGCTACATCACGACTTTATAACTCGAGAATTGCCGAGCCGATTCTCAAAATATTTTTATTGGATTCGCCTGTAGCCCTGATTAATAAAATAGGTAACTATTAACATTAATATAAAAAAAAATCGCATGTCCTAGAGCACATAGTATTTGTATAATAGATTTGGTTTCTTAGATTTCTTTGGTTTCTTGGTTTGGTAGATCTGGTTTAGATAGCGGTCCGGTATTGGACTTGACTGTGAGGTTCCAGGTTCGATGACCGGTCCGAGCAAAAACAAAAGTGTTTTTTTAATTTTCTCATAATAACAAGATTGCCCGAGAATGCCCGTGTGAGTGCCCGTTTGGCGATAGCCATGCCACCTATCATATTGTGAGACTTAGTGTCTTCGGCTAGTCATGGGTGCCCGGTAGTGCCCTTTGGCTACCTCTTAGGTGACACAGGCGTGAATATGTACTATGTAACTTAATCATATAAAATGCCAACCGTTTCATACAAAGTCAAAGTTTTTCATTTCTATTAGATAGCAGTAATACAAAGTATTGAATGGTACTAAACTAGTGGCATGCTATAGTGGCCGGTATGACATTTGTATCATATATTATGTAAATATTTATATTTTCATTTTATTTAAACATTTTAATAATCAATTACTTGCCATACTTGTAATAAATACATAAATAAACAAATTCATTTCGCATTTGGTTATATTTTTTAAGCTATTGCATAGCTTCTATCGCGAGCCTTGAGCATGGAAACCGAATCCAGAAATTCCGTTTCCGAAAATAACCTAACACCCCCCACTCTGACCAGCACGGCGGTGATACTTTTAAGTTTTGTCATCTATCGAACTTTTAATGACATTTTGATCACACTTGTCTCTTTAGTTGAGCAACTCGCCTCTAGGTGGCATTGGTTGTATCGGCGTTACTGCGTATGCATAATCCCCCTCTTCGCCCGCAATCTGGTGTCTCATACCTTCTTATGCAATAGCTTTACCGCGGTAGTCTCCGAGAGCCACACCTCTTTTTTTTATATAATATGCGTAATGTGTCAAACCGGCATTATAACGTGCCGCTAATATAACATGTTTTACGAAATACGGTGTGCAAATACCTAAATGAATATATTATAAGAAAGCGCAGGGCAGCAGCTCGTCTGCACTCTGCATTAATACCACCTAAAATACGACGAACATTGTTACTTGTTACTAAATTACGAAAATTTCGTAATTTAGTTAGTAGTAGTAAATCGGAAAAGTAGTTGAACAGCCCGTAAAAAACAAAACCAATTTGTGAGATTCCACCGTGTTGGTCCAGGCTCCTTTGCAGAATAGACCATCTGCCTTCCTGTGCCAGGTGCTCGTAAAAGGTGAGCAAATCCTTGCCGTCACTAACACTGTGATATCTAACTAGGTGGTAGAGTTTTATAGCGACTCGCCCGGTGGTACCACCGCCTTACCTATTCCTGCCGCCATAACGTCAACACTTGCCGTTGACGTATTCTGGTTCGGAGGATAAGGTAGTCGGTTCACTTGCTTTTACTCAAGGCCTAACATCCCGATCTCAAATTGGCAACGTACTATTACTACCATTGGTGTCTCTAGGTGGCGTGAATTTCTTACCATCTGGAAATCCGTCTGCATGTTTTCCTTCCAATATCATAAAGAAAAAAGATTCTGCTGTTAAAATATTGTTGTTAAAATATGTTGTTAATTGTAATCTACATTTTTAAAAAGGTATTTTTTTTCACAGTACTGAAAATGGCGAAATCAAAAGGAGAAGTAAGGTGAGGACGATAATTTAAAAACAATCACAAATCTGTTATCTTACTTACATCACTGCAAAATTGGACTGATATGCCATCACCGGCGCCTTAACTATTGGTCGTATAACTAGTGGTCGCCCGTTGGTCGAAATTCGACCGTAATAAATTTTAATATCTTGTTGATAAGAACGCCATCTTCATTTATTAAAGCCAACTACTTTGTTTCCAAACTTTTAAGTGCGCCATCTGTGATCTTTTATCGTTACCATCAATATATTAATTGTTTGTGTGTGTCTAATGCATGGTAGTGTGGGTAATTTTTTTTATTGATTTATTGTACTTTGTAAGCATTATTATTGAAAAATATTAACGTTCTGCATTTCTTCTACAGATAAACTATACCTAAATGTGCCAAATTTTATGCTCCTGCGTCCACACAATTTTCGTAGAAAAGAGTCCTAAGTTTTGGCATCACGTATTAATATAGGTATAGATGATGGCTATGATCCAAAACGTCAATTGTCTTTTAATTAGTCACTAAGTTGACATTTTTTTAACAAAATTGTACCATAACGATAGATTAAATGTTGTTTGACGTTGTTGGAACCAGTATAAGAAAAATGATTTTGTTTTAATTTTATCATAAATTTGTTACATATTTTGTTCTATGAAAGATATTTGTTTCCCTTGACCACTTTTGATGTAACGTAGCTTGGACGTAGTAACATATTTATTTACACAATTATCGTTATAAATAAATTGTAAGAGCTTTTTTAAAACGGTATAAAAACAAACACACTGACTTAGGTTACTAGTCACAAATAAATGATTCACGGCTTAAAATCACAGTAATATATCCAAATTAGTTTTTCTAAAAAAAATTTCATAGACAAGTTGGTACACAGCTCTATGATTATACTCTATTACTGTTTGTATTATTTATGTTATTACGACTTATTTACGAGAATAGGATACGTCATAAAAAAGCATGAAAGTAGGTAAATGAGCTCAGATTAAAAGAAAGTGTAGGTGTAAAAATGAGAACGGCATGTTCTATTGGTTCAGTTATGTATCATTCAATGCGAAAGGGGATGGACGAAGTCACCCGGGGAGATCTATGTGGAAATTCCACAGTCAAACAACTCGGGTTTTGTCCGAGAGTGGTGTCAAGGTTTCTGAAACTCTCGCGTTTGTATGAAAAGTGGAATTTGGAGGACGTTAGGCAAGTCTGTAAGGATCACAATATGTGGTACTCGATACTTTCTGCTTTTCATATGGGCCTTGGTATGAAGATATGTTTGTAAGTATGTAATATGTAAAACCTGGACTACGTCTTTGGTTGAGCGGCTAGCATACAAGGCTAATAGCACGAAACTTGGGTTCGACTTCCAAAAGCGACCGGCGTTTATGTAATAAATATACATGTATATATTTACGAGTTTTTTTACGATATTGGAAGGCAAACAAGCAGACGGATTTCCTGATGGTAAGAAATTCACGCCACGAATTTTCAAAGGTAGTAATGGGGCGCTGCCAACCTGAGGCCGCAATGTTTGGCCTCAAGCAAAAGTAAGTTTACCGGCTACATTATCCTCCAAACCGGAACACGTCATTGACAAGCACTGACGTTACAGCGATAGGAATAGGTAAGGCCGTGGTACCAATCTGGACGAGTCGCAGTGAAACTCGACCATTTAGAAAAGAGTTTGGTGATTTACAAAAAAAAATGTTTAGGAATTTATATGTATTGGTATCACTTAGTACATAACCATATCACTAGTATAATTTAACTAAAGATATCTATTTGTATATTTAACTGTGTACATTTTCCAGATGTCTCAAGTACGGCATTACCTGAAGTTAGCCATTTTGATTGTTGCCTGGACGTTTTTTACCCTTGTGTTCATGATGTATAACGAAAAGGAAGAACTTGTTATGAACACTTCCGTGAACCCTGGAGAAATCAAAAGTGAGTATGAACAGATTAAAGATAGTCTTTCACAATTTTCCAACAACCTCATACAGGGCTGAAGTCTGCACCCCCTCCCTTCCCTGTTTTTTGAAGTTATACTTCTTTTGGCGCGATTGGGAAAAATTATCAAGTAAAAGTATCTTCACGCCCCTATCCCCGAAGAGGTAGGCAGAGGTACAACCAAGGCACCCACGACTAGCCGAAGACACTAAGTCCCACAATGTGATAGGTGGCAAGCCTATCGCCAACCGGGCACATTTCCAATCCCGACCAACATTTTTTTATTAGAAAATTGGAAAAATCCAATTTTCTTTTTGTTGGCCGACCCGGGATTCGAACCCGGGATATATCGCCTCTGTGGTCTAGCGGTCCGGGTGTTGAACTTGACTGCATGAGGAAAAATTATGAGAGTGAATTTTTACGATGCGCGCGCACACCGACAGATAAATGTGACAGTCTGAAGTTAGTTGCTACCGACAGAAAAAAGCAACACCCTGAAGTTAGTTGCGAACCTATTTATTTGGTATTTTTGGATTGTTGTTATTTGCCAAAGAAGTATAACTTCTTACGTGCGTACATGAGTACACACATTCTTTTTCTCGTGTTGGTCTGGGTCCAATAAGTAGATACGGTCACTGCCTCTTAGTTGGACAGCTTGTAAGAGGCGACCACAGGTTAATACATAGGTTAGCCAAGTTGTTTTGGAGTCTAAGAAGTTGAATAGATGGTAAACGTACCTAAGCACAAAGCTCATTAACATCTTTTGTGTCTACGCATATCTTTTACACCCAACTCATCCTTGTGGTTTTTACCTATCAATTAGTTAAAAATCAGGTATGGTTCTGTAATCTAGTTGTACTTCTGCTTGGCTCTTTAGGGTATCGGGCATATGTTTAGCCTAAACCATTCCTAGAGCCATAGCGTCGGTGCTCGCCATTGTCATGTTCTGTGCAGTTCTGTGTGGCCTAATACTCAAGCGCGAGATGGCAATACACAAAGAAGTCTATAGAAAACGGTTATCTCTTACTATAGTAGAGCCAATGAAACAATAAATGATACACAATTTTGTTTATGACTTTTCGTATTTGGCATTGAAACCTTAAACTATGCAATGCTTCACACGTAAATAAACAACAGCAACTGCAATGAGAAGTAGGTTTACCATATCGTAGATCGGGAAAACCCCGGACGTTTTTTTCTTTCAACATTTTTTTTTAATTAAGACAGCTTATAAAGTTACATTGTTGAACTCTGTGATGACTTATTCGTTCATATACCACCTCTTATCTTCTACATGAACTGCCTATTCTATGGTGTAAATATCAAAATACGAAAGGATGTTTGTTTGATTAAAAGAAAAACGTAGTGTTGGTAGTTTAATATCGCGCGATTGAGGCTCTAGATATGCTAATATAAACAAGTTAGAAAACTTTAAATGCTTAACTTTAATGTCCCATGTTGGTCCGGGCTCCTTTGACGAATAGACCAACTGCCTTCGTGCCAGACAGCTCGTAAAAGACGAGCATAGGCTTACCGTCACTAACACCGTGACATCTGACTAGGTGGTAGAGTTTCGCAGCGACTCACCCGGATTGGTACCACCGCCTTACCTATTCCTGCCGCTAAAACGTCATGACGTGTTTCGATTCGGAGGTTAAGGTAGCTGGTAAATTTGCTTTTGTTCGAGGCCTAACATCCCGGCCTCAAGTTGGCAACGCACCATTACCATCTTTGGTGTCTCTAGGCGGCATGAATTTCTTACCATCAGGAAATCTGTCTGCTTGTTTGCTTTCCAGTATCATAAAAAAAAACTGAAATATTAGTGACTCTATGCAATAATGTCGCACGGTAAACAGGATAATCAATCTTATAAACTTTACTAGAAACTTAAGTATCTTCACGCCCATATCCCCGAAGAGGTAGGCAGAGGTACAACCAAGGCACCCACGACTAGCCGAAGACACTAAGTCCCACAATGTGATAGGTGGCAAGC
>NJDC01004454.1:75596-96536 GCA_002245475.1 Calephelis virginiensis
TTTCAAAACTTAAAATAAATATCGGAATTGCCGCCAAAACTACCACGAAACAATAAGAAAAGAAGTAAAAAAGAATTAAGATTCAAATTTTGAAAATAGAACGCAATATCTCAGTGTCCCTAATTAATGGCCAGCCAGCATTATTTAAATAAATAGCACTACGATAATCTATCAGCTATACTGTAAAGAGGTTTAATGCTTAAGAAAATGTTATTGTTTATATAATCGGGCACATAAATGATTAATTATACTTACATGTAAGAGATATGGAATATGGTTTAGACTCGTTGCAATTCGGTTTAACCAAAGAGTTTCCCTAATTGGTTGACCACGACTGTATATCCAATCAATCGGATATTATCCGAGGGTAGTTTCAAAAATCTACGTAACCGTCGTGTTTGTTTGCAAAGGGTAATGAATGTGAAGGCAGCTAGACAGGTTTGTCAGGATCGTGAGGTCTATTACTCGATACTCTCTGCCTACTCGTAAGAGACTTGGCGTGAAGATATGTATGTATGTATATATATCCAAAATAGTAACGTATGTACTTGAAGCTATTGTACCACTGGAAGTTACAATCCTAACACCGACCTGCGGGGCCATTCAGTGTCTTTTTAGTGATGACCACTGGGTAAATTGTACATCAAATTGCTGTCAAATGACGTGTTTTGTATTTGCTATTTCCATTGTATTTCTGTTGGTCATTGGAGATAGCAAATATAAAACACGTCATTCGAAACGACGTTAATTCGAAAGTCAAGGTTAATTCGAAACGAAAATATTTGTTTACACTATACTCAGAGATCATCACTAAAAAGGTACAGAAGCAGCCTGCTGATGTCATTTCCAAAAATTGCTGTCTCTTTCTAGTTTACTTGCCTCTCTTTGATTTTGACTTTGTTAATTGACATCACACGACTCTCTGAAAGAGAGAGCGATAGATTAGAAACAATCAGTATTATTTGGAAATGGCATCAGTTCTTTGTTAGGAGTGCCACTTCCAGTAGTATTTTTATAGCTTCGTGTGCATAATGCCTGATTTATATATTCAAGAAACGAGTTGTTTTGCTCAAGAACAGTATTTTTTTGTACGAATAGTAAGATATTTACATGTGGTCGCTCGTCACCGAATCCTTAAACCTACGGATTATAAGAACATAAGTCACATTGTCAATATAATGTTATATTTATTACAGATCTCCGCCAACAAATTACAATATGGCGGCGTGCTATTGAATCTCTCCCTCATTTAAGTAGAGACCAGCAGATTGTGAGGGAGAGACTCGAAAAGAAGGTAAAGAAGTTAACCGCATTGTTGGAGACTAAGGTAAAAGAGAGCAACAAAAGAGTGTGCCCGAAAGATACATTTCAGACTACCCTTACGGAATTAAAAGGAAAGGTAAGAGTTCTCATCGAAAATTTTTTGTAAATTGCAAAACCTTTTTTGTAAATTACAAAACATTTTTTTGTAAATAACAAAAAATGTAAAGGTTAAACAAGTGATTGTTAAATTATTTAAATTTAAACGAAATCTAAGACAGACGTCTCAATTTGTTGGTTTTTGTGAGTAATCATTGATAATCTGGACCGATTTTATTTTTTGATTTTTGAAAGGGAAAGGTACATATACCTCAATTCGTTAGAATGCTAAACCCTGGTTTTAACTGAGATTAACGCCAGGACTAAGAAAAAGAAAAATAAATGTATGTTTGCCTCTCCAGATTGTCGTATGGCGAACTGTATGTGAACTGGCGAAGGTCAAGGTTTGACATAATCCTGGGAAATATATATCAATAGTTGAAATTGTTTTCTTTTTCTTTTCACAAATAATTCCAACTTACATACACTTGAAACTCACATTTATAAAAATCTCATCAGAATAAAAGAATCTTACGAAATCTCACTAAAGGAAGTCAAAAAAATTCAAAAAAACGCCTCACATAATTAATGAACGCTCTTTTTTTTGCTATATTTAAAATTCACCATTTCTAAGTGAACTCTTTTAGACTTCAAAATATGTTTTTAATAGAATTTTATTAAAAAATAAAATTCAAATAAAAAACTATAAAAGAATTTCTTTGTCCAAGCATTATTAAAAAAATAAAAAAGTCACAATTGACAACATAAATAATTTCTATTGTAATAAACAAGTAATAAATCACTTCTTAATAACAAATCTAAATTATATAGATCTAAGGACAATTTTTAAATTTTATATATTTTAAGATTTAGGTTGCGATTTAAATATGTTTTATATTGATCGTCACAACGTATTCTACTATTTAAAAAATTGTCGATTTATGAATAAAAATTTACCGTATAGCGGATTGCGAAGTTAAATTTGGTAATTCAATGCGATTACATTATAAATCACTTAATCATAATCATAATTATAACCATAATCATCATTTATTGCAGGAAATATTACTAACATACTTATTCAATAACATTTAGAAAAACTGTTTTGATGTTAATAAGTACAAATATTTTGTCATGTAAAAACATTCATCCGTTATTATAAACATTTTTGTAATATTTTTGATCTCAAAAAACAACTTTGTGTCTTAGTTCTGTATTGGTCTATGTACTTTTTTTTCAGCATAAAATTCGAGACAAGATTTTGCTGCTAAAATCCATAATTGCTATCAGTTTCGTAGTGGCAGTATTCTTCTTACATTCGATACCTGAGCTAAGTAAGTAGTTCGACAAAGAAATTTTTGCTAACATTTTTTTTATATTTACCTAAACATGAATTTTACGTTCTATTTTTGGCGTTAGTCTTTTATTAGTTATACTAATACTCAAAGATACTAAAATCATCTATTCCAATTTTAATAATGTGATGATGGGTGATGGGTCATCACATTCCACCAACACTTTCAACTTTTGATTATTTCAGACCGTGTCTCTTTGGGCTGGACGGCCCTTTTGGGTGCGTTGCTACTTCTAACCCTGGCAGATCGGGACGACTTGGAGCCAATATTACATCGGGTAGAATGGTCTACTCTCTTGTTCTTCGCAGCACTCTTCGTTCTTATGGAGGTAACTTTAAAGCCAGAGACTACCGTTTTTGTAATATAGGCAGTAGACGGACTTAAGAACGAACATTTATAAATTCGTCAGTATAAAGATGCTAATTGTTAGTTTCTAAATTTTAGACATTAAACGTGTGTCGCCAACTTAAGGGTAGGTTAACCAACTTCTTTTGGATGTTAATTTATATTAAATTAGCCGAACCAGCGGACCGTATCGCTTGACAAAAACGGCATTTTTTTTTCCATTTTCGCTGCATTTTTTCCTTTACAAGAAAGTAATCAGGATAATTGGTCCGTCACCACGCCAAATAGGGATTCATTTATATAATACTAGCTGTTACCTGCGGCTTCGCCCGCGTTTTCGCAGGAACCCGATGTGCGATTGGGATTAAAAGTTGCCTATATGTTAATCCAGGTCATTATATATCTGTGGTCCAAATTCCAGACAAATTCGTTCAGCTATTCGAGCATGAAAGAGTAACAAACATACACACATCCTTACAAACTTTCTCATTTTTAATATTATAGTAGGAAGTAGGATACTAGCGGCCCGGTACGTGCCTTACTAGGTATAAACGGAAATATTAAAAGTATATATATAGAAATGTCACTAAATAATTAATTGACCGCATGAATGACAAATAAACACAGAACAAAAAAAGAAAAAAATAAATGAAAACAGTTTCAATATGACGGCACAATCCCCATCTGAAAAAAGTTGAAATTTTACTGAAAAGTACGCATTAACAAAATGATCCGCCATTTATTGAGTTTATTTGTTACAAAATTGTGATACATGAAGAACCACTTGACCGATTTTATGCAAACTTCACATAAACCATCTAAAAATTAGCCTGAACAAAATCTTAACATTTGGTTTGAATAGGTGAGTCCGTTCTTGAGTTATAAAATTACAACGAAAATTGGTATTGATTTTTATATATACAGAAGATAGAACATAGACGAAACTTATCAAGCAATTTATCTATACGAAGGGCAAAGTAAATCCTATTAATATTATAAATGCGAAAGTTTGTAAGTATGGATGTATGGATGTTTGTTACTCTTTCACGCTCGAATGGCTGAACGGATTTGTCTGAAATTTGGAAGACAGATAGATTGTGACCTGGATTAACATATAGGCTATTTTTAATCCCGATCGCACACCGGGTTTCTGTGAAAACGCGGGCGAAGCCGCAGGTAGCAGCTAGTATTAAATAAAATTACTAATTTCAGGCATTATCTAAGCTCGGTTTGATCCAATTCATCGGAGGTTTGACGGAATCTTTGATCTTGAAAGTAAATAACGAAAATGCGCGTCTTGCAGTCGCCATCTTGCTTTTGTTATGGGTAAGTTTTCTCATCAAAATAAAAATAAACTAAAAGCCAGTAAACCACCCAACTAAGATGATCCCTACAAAGGTTGATTATCCTTTTTTTTAATTGGTCAATCTTAAGTGCCGATAAACGCCCGGATATTATCTGAAGGTGGTGTCAAGAGTCTTCGAAACCGGATGTTTGTATGAAAGGGGTAATTAATGTGAAGGAAGCCAGAAAGGTCTGCCAGTGACCTGAGTTTGGGCACTCGATAGTCTCTGCCTACCCCGTAAGGGACTAAAAACTACCACCGGATCGGAACGCGGCCTAACACTGAGAAGATCCGGCAAGAAACTCAGCGGGCTTGTCTGTTTTTCCTTATTCTATACAAAGGATAATAAGCAAAATCCATACAACTTGGTCCAAGAGCCAATAGCAACGAGCTGTGTCATTCGACTGTGCTTTTAATACTTAATATTTTTTTATTATAGCTGCAAGTATCGAATCACAGTGGCAAAAAAGTTACAATACTTTTTCTTGTAATAATTAACCAACTAAAACACTTAATAATGTTTGTATACATTCACGAATTTATCGCCTCTGTGGTCTAGCGGTCCGGGTGTTGGACTTGACTGCATGAGGTCCCGGGTTCGAATCCCAGGTCGGCCAACAAAGAGAAAATTGGATTTTTCCAATTTTCTAAGTTAAAAAAAATGTTGGTCGGGATTGGAAATGTGCCCGGTTGGCGATAAGCTTGCCACCTATCATATTGTGGGACTTAGTGTCTTCGGCTAGTCGTGGGTGCCTTGGTTGTACCTCTGCTTACCTCTTCGGGGATATGGGCGTAAAGATACACACACACACACACACACACACACACACACACACACACACACACACACACACACACGAAACATTAGAGCAAGAACTTATTATTGCTATATTCTAGTACAAATTAATCAAGAAAGATTAAATTCTATACAACATTATTATTGCACATGTTAGTCTGTGCGACGCACTGTAGGAAGTTCTGCCCATATAGTCTCCATCACTCGGTATTTTGGTCGTGGCAGGTATACTCAATTTAATCCACCGGCAGCATCATTAATTGCTGTAATTATAATCCAAAATCTTATATATAAAAATCAATTGCTGTTCGTTAGTCTCGCTAAAACTGGAGAACGGCTAAACCGATTTGGCTTATTTATGTTTTGATTAATTTATGGAAGTCCAGGTAAGGTTTAAAAGATAAGAAAAAAGGAAAAGTCAGAAAAACAACATTTCAAGTTTTCCTATACAAACTGAACGGGTGGAACGAAGTTCGCCGGGACAGCTAGTCAATAATAAAAAAACATATGTCCATTGTGCATTATTAGCTTAAGACGTTCATCTAAGATAACATTTTAATTGGAACTTTTTTACACTTCTTTTGAGAATTTACATTTTTGCAATTATAAATCACCATAACAGAATGTAAAAATATTATAAATAAATGATTGCTACCCAATATTGTATTTTTTTACACAATATTCAAATTAAAGTATGCGGACTTTCAGACCTTTTTAACTTTTTTCACACCGATCTTCAAGCCTTGCTGCCATACTAACAATGAATGTACATAAAATAACCTTTGTAACGACATAATAATATGTTTCATTACTATTGGTTATCTGGACCAATTTGACCATCCATCTTTATTAGTATAATATCACATATTTATTACTAGTAAGAGACTGGTATGAGGAGCAATTAATCCCAAGCACTTATCCGATAGATACTCAGCAATGGTATTATATAATGAAATTAATAGTGAAATTGTATGCCTATTTAATACAATTTCACTTTGACACATTTTTAAATTTATTTAATGGCAGGTCTTTCACATAATCGGGAAGTTTAGTATAAAAGCGTTTACATTGGCCTATGAAAGAATGAGTTCAAAGATACTGTATAAATTAAAAAAAAAGTATCTTCACGCCCATATCCCCGACAAGGTAGGCAGATGTACAACCAAGGCACCCACGACTAGCCGAAGACACTAAGTCCCATAATGTGATAGGTGGCAAGCCTATCGTCAACCGGGCACATTTCCAATCCCGACCAACATTTTTTAATTAGAAAATTGGAAAAATCCAATTTTCTTTTTGTTGGCCGACCCGGGATTTGAACCCATGACCTCATGCAGTCAAGTCCAACACCCGGACCACTAGACTAGACTAGACTAGACTGTATAAATATTTCTTTAATATATTCTTTATATATTATACCTACTCTTTTATTTTAATTTTGTTGACAAGCTACTATCCTTCATCCCAATATTAAATAAGTAAACAAATATCCCTGGAAAAATTACACAAAGTTATCTGACCAAAAAGTACTAAGTCAATTACATCCTTGTGTTATTAGTGTTGGTCAACAATACTTAAATGAATAATTAATATAAAATTATCAATTTAATGTTTAGCGGTATCAATCTCTTTATTTATTAATCGATTGAATAATGCAATTATTAATTTACTTGTAAACTTAAAACTATTTTTGACATTTTGTTTTAGATTAATACTATGAATTATGAGTATTTATTAATAAAATTTAAAACATAATATTTAGTCTTATTTAAAATAAGTGTAAAATTTGTGAGAAAAAATAAGATAGATAGAGAAAAAATGAGATACTTAAATTCTAAGATATTCATTTTAATTGTATTAAATCTATTTACTGTTTATATTGACTGTAAATTAGTTAATTTGTTTTTTGTATTAATTTCACAATTGTACTCATTATAGGCATAATATAAAGTTCAAATCGAATTTGTTATGTAACTATATTCGAATAATAAATAAATTGTGAATTAAGAAAAAAACTTTTTTTACATAAAATATACATATTCGTAGTACAAGTATAATTTGAATAAACACCCAACACACAAAAAGATAAAGTATCTATTAAAATATTTAATTATTAATTTACAGGCTTATTCATAAACGTTGTTTAACTTTTAATCACCAATTTAAATAATGTTTAAAAAAATGTTTATTCATAAACGCTATTTAGAGTTAATCATTTGTTTAAATATACTCTTAAATAGCTGTCACTTTAAACAACCTCGGACCCTTGTTTAAAACCTTAATCAACAAAATGGCTGACTAAATTTCAAACAGCTGATTTTAAGTGCAATGACAAAATGCAACAAATAGCCATTTAATATGGCTTATTTGTGTATTCTTATGAATTTTCTATAATACACGCATTGAAATATTTTGATTTCGTTGAAGTTTGGAACAATATAGGACTATAATAACATGTTTTACTATGGAGATGGATGGAAAATATTACAGAAATGACATCATTTTGTACTTAGCTTAGTAACATAATGTAGATGCATTAAAAAACATTATTTTTGAAATGCAGTGTATCAGTTCAAATGTTTTGTGACTGTTGCTGTTGTAATGTTGCATCAACTTTTATTTACTCTAATTAATTTAATTTTAGTGTAGTACTATACTAGTAGTACTGAACTTTTACATCACATTGTTTAAAAAACGCCAACAAGTCACATAGCCCAGGTCCAGCACATTAGCAGATTGATAGTTATAGACAAGGAATATAAATACTCTTTAGCAAGAGGTCATAGACGTCCGACACTGTATTCAGAAACAACATGGAAACCAAAGATGGAAACTATGGAAACAACGATGTTGACTACGGATGACAATTGTTTCATTCACTTTTAGCAAAAGAAATACGCGTACAGCCACATTTCTACCAAAACCTACCAAGTTAAACAGTATTTAACTAAGCATTGTCAAAATTTACTTTATGAATAACAAATTTTTAAAGAATGTTTAAGGCTTAATCAAGAGATTAGTTAAGCAATGTTTAGGAGGTTATTTAACTACTTTTTATGAATAAGGAACTTATTTATTAAATTATCAAATCGATACTAGTATAAATCTAATAAAAAAATTGATCCCCATTTTTAGTTACACAATAAGATTTCCTGGAATGTCAACTTAAATATACAATTTATTATTGACTGAAAATGGTCATCTGCACGCGAATGCAAAAAAAATCGAAATAAAACAAATTAAATTTGTTCAGGTGTCTGGATTGTCATCAGCGTTTGTGGACAACATACCATTGACCACCATGATGGTTCGCGTGGTGGTAGCTTTGGGTTCGAACCCTAACCTCAATCTTCCCATGCAACCACTAATCTGGGCTTTGTCCTTTGGAGCCTGCTTGGGTGGTAAGTTCATCTTAACATATTACTTACGTTTGTTTGTAATTTTCTATAAATTTTAAAGAAAGAAAAAATTTCGCCCCAGACAGGATTTGAACCTGTAACCTTTCGTCTCAAGCCGACGAATGCTCTAACCAATTGAGCTACTGAGGATTCAAGTCCCGTGGCGAAATTTTTAATTCCTTTCTAACCCGTTAACGCGGGTAGTTATGTCCTATAGATACACAATTCTGAGTACCCGCCAAATGAGTTCATCATTACAGATGAAATTCACATTTTAGAATGGCCATAACTTTCGTTTCTCGCAACGTATTTATAGAAAATTTATCCCAAGCACAGGGCAAGTGCTAAAATAAAAATACGTTTGTTTGTAATGTTAAAATACGAGTAAACGCTTTTTACTACAGTCGTATACACGGTACCTATCTATTCCAAACTAACATTTTTTACAATTTTCGTTTGTCGTTTGTTTGTTCCGGCATACGTCTAAAACATCTAGACTGATGTTGACGGGTCTTTTACTGACAGGTAGCTGATGAAATAAGGAGTAACTTGGCCTACTTTTATTTTAGTATTTTTAATTAAACGCTGACGAAGTCGCTTATTATACAATTGCGTATTATACAATTATTTATAATACAGTTATTACAATAGGGTTTTTTTTATCTTTGTTACAGGAAATGGAACCTTGATAGGCGCCAGTGCTAATGTGGTGTGTGCTGGAGTGGCAGAACAACATGGGTACCGGTTCACCTTCATACAATTCTTCAAAGTCGGGTTTCCCGTCATGATAGGACATCTTATTGTTGCCTCTGCATATCTTCTCATATGTCATTGTGTTTTCACTTGGCACTAATAAATACTGTACGTTAAAAATAGTGATAACAGAATAGTGTTGCGTATGAAACTCGTACGCGTCAAGAGTATCTTGTACGTATCTAACTGTTTAATCAAGCGGTTGACCGACGATCGAGGCTCGGGTTCTATTCCTGACTTGGAAAGGCATTTGTATGATAAACATGTAAATGTCTATATTTCTGGGCGTTTATAAATTTATTACACTATCTATTTAAGTATATTTATGTATTAGTATCGTTGATTAATACTCATAATATAACCATATAATTTATTTTGGGGTTAGAGCCTGTTCATAAAGAAAGTTTAGTTTAAACCTTCTTTGCACACATAAAGTTGCAGTTTAATTTCTGTTTTTAAAAGTCACATGCCAAATGTCCATCATAGCTAAAACTTCATATGTTAATATTATGTATAATGCCTCCATCTTATCTGTTCAGTAATAACCAGTGCCGGACTTAAGAATAGGGACCACTACCCCGCACAAAAAAAAATCGATTAATGCTCAGTAGAAACAAAGTTAGACGAAAACTTTTTTTGAGAGAGAAAAGTTAAAGTTTAATAATAATTTAGCTCACAGGTCCTTACGATGTTTTAGTTGTGTGGCTTTTATGTTAGCCAACTAAGTTGATATCTTCTTTACATTAATAAAAACTTTCAACAGAGTTAATAATTTGGGGGCCTCCACACTTGCTTTGTCTATGGGTCGCCAAAGTCTTACTCCAGCTCTGGTAGCCACAATCGGAACTAAACAGCTCTTTCGTGAAACGTCATTCCGCCGTCAATTTCTAGAGTTTGAGCACCTAAAATAAAACATCATCAGCAGTTTTTTTTGTTTAGAGTGATTGATCAAGGTGCGAATATTGTTGGCTCGAAATGGAACGCCACTTGTTATTATTTTTTGAGCAAAGTGACAGCGACCGAGTCTGTAAGCTTGAAAGGCCGCCGCCCCCCGCTAGTCCGCTAAAGACAGCTGTGAGACAAGGAGCCATTCCTTTGCTTCCGGATAATCTTAAACAAAGACTTTTTTCGTCCGTGACGAATCCCTGATTAGCCAAGAAAGAGTGCCGTGCATCCTGCTGAAAGCTGAGGGACTGGATCTGAGCCAGGAGAGGAGGGAAATAGGGTTAGTGGTTGCTTTTATTTCGAGTTACTTGTTCGCACAGTGATCTTAGGACTCGTCAGTAATTATAAAATTAACATCAATTTACAGTCCACAATAATCAGATTTCTCATGATTTATTAAGTTACCAGCGCCGGTTGTTTTATACCACATGGAGAAAGTTCTCAATTCTAAACACCAAACGTCACACTAAAGACACTGATTACTGAAAAGATAAGTTGATCAGAGCCTTTACCATGAGTTGGAATAAATTACGTTCGTAATTGACGAATCGAAATCTAAAGCTTTTTGTCTAAAAATTTAGTAATCTTAATTACCAATAGAGGCGCTGTTCAAAGTTTGCATAGGTACCCATAATTTACGTAGACGTTAGCGAACATAGTAAACTCGACAAGCCGTAAACTCATGGTTGGGGCTCAGACAGTATGTAATAAGTGAAATGTAATTGTACAATATGTTTCTTGATAAATATGTATTTAGCACCTAAATAGTGTAAAGCAGCGGTCGGCTACCCGCGGCCCACCGACGTCTTACTTGTGGCCCGTGATTGAAAATAAGTTACAAATATCAAAATAAATTCATGAACGTTCCGCGCTTGACCGTATAATATACGGTGTATAGTGTAGATTTAGCCTTAAGAACGCGCTTCTCTCCGCCCATTTTCATTTTTTCTACGGGACATGACCCATTATACGTAGGCATATTTGGCTTCTAGGGTAAATATTACGAGTGTGGCCCATCTTTAGTTTATTTTGCCGCCTTGTGGCCCGTGCCTGCCAAAAGGTTGCCGACCGCTGGTGTAAAGTATTTTCACACCCATATCCCCGAAGAGCACCCACGACTAGCCGAAGACACTAAATAAATAATTGGAACTGATATTGAACTAAATATTGTTCATCAATTGGATGGCTTGATGTAAAAAACGCGTAGGTGCGTACTCCGCGCAGCATTTTTTCATTACTGAGACAAGTAAGCTCCTTGAATACGGATGTAAGTCCCACAATGTGATCGGTAGGAAGCCTATCGCCAACCGGGCACATACCCAATCCCAGGCAACGTCATATTTATTAGAAAATTGAAAATACACATTTTCTAGTTTATTTCGCCCGACTCAGGGATCGAACCCATGACCTCTAGAAGTCAAGTCCGTCGTTGGACTGCTAGACCACAGAAACGATATAAGTAGTGTATTTATTAAATCTGATAAAATTTAGTTTGTAGATGTAATAAAATTTAACACAGTATTTGTTTTATAGAACAACGTGATACTAATTTATTTCTATTTATTATTGGTAAATTTAAATTAAATGTGTTTAATTAATTAATTTTAATGAATTGTTCGAAATTTTGGTTTCATATTTATACATTTAAAGTTAGTAAAATACTCAATTTAGTGGTGTATCAATTATCTTTTTAGAAAATTAAAATATATATATTAATAATAATATAAATATTCATAAAAATGCAATCGTTTACTTTTAACAGGCGATACAGTAAGATATAATGTAATGATGATTTGTGTGACATTGGTGGCAATTTTATTACACACTCAGTGCTAAACTTATTTTAAGTTATCGCTATCTTCTGTCAACGAAAGGTGTTGGAAGAGACAAAACATTTTTGGTGTTGTCAGATTAGTCTACACGACATTTCTACAGACACTTAATCTATTAATCGGAAAACGTTGATTAAAAAGTTTATTTGACATATCCAAACTAATCTGACATGTCTCAATGTTTCATCTCTTTTATTTTTGTTTCATTTGAAAAGGATAGCATGTATCTTAAATAAATTTAGTCTAAATTTAAATAACTAATCTTAAATAACTAAATCTTATTAAATGTAAATCTTCTTTAAGATTAGTGATGAAAATCTAAATATTTTATAATTTTTAATAGTACAGGGTGGTCAATGATCGAAATTAGTCGATACTTTTTAAAGCCTAGCAAAGTATTTGCAACATATTTTATATTATTGAAATAGCATAGTATATTCATGTGTGATAACTAGTGATATAGTGTAGTCCATATAGCACAGTATTTTTATTCATACTGTTTTAAAATATTTTAGTGTACATCTAATATATTCTTCTAATGGCCTTATATAGTAAAGAAGTTATTTACCTAGTAAGAATAGCTTGTGCTAATAAAAAAAGGAATTAACATAGTCTGGGATGAAAGTATGATTCTATCAAGTATGAAAGTTTCCAACCAACAAATTACAATTCAGACTTTAAATCATCATTTAGGTATATGTTTATGGTTAGTCATGACGTCTTTACTATTGTAAGATATATTTAATTCTTTTCTAATACATACTTAACCAAATAAGTAGTTTAGTTTCAAAACTCGCCTAAATTGCAAATCCTGTTTAGACTTTTTTTTTATATTTGTGGACATTAATCACTCATTTTTGTTTATTTATTTTCATTTAATTATCTTTATTGTACACCTAACAAAATTACTTTGTACAAAAGGCATACTATTGGCATTCTTCACCAGCCAACCTTTGGGCTAACAGAAAGTGAAATTGTGAAGTTGAAAGTGAAAAGTTAACAGACAGCACTGTGCCACCGGTGGTCTTGTTGGTACTGACCTATATTAAAACAGTGCTCGCCTCTTACGAGCTATCTGGCAGAGTGGCAGATGGTCTATTCTACTAAGTGGATCCGTACCATCACGGATAAATACCTGAACCGAGATTATCCTCTATGGACGATAATGATAATAATCACTCCAATGCCCAGGTGACTGTAGCTGCCTAAAATTTTTTGACGTTAAGCGTTAAGGTGGCTATGGCGGCCTCACTAACTTGTTCACTTTAAACAAGTTTTTTGTCTGTGACAAGTTTCAAGGAGTTACATGTATGCTACACTAGATGGCTTTCAATTAAATGCCGTCTGAGAGTAGGCAAATAAGATAAGAATAAAAAGTTTAGTATTTTATGAAATAGTAGGTTAACGGAAAGTTTCAAAACTTGACGTGCCAACAACATTTAGTTATCAAAATCGGATTAAAACCACTATCTATTTCGTGAAACATTATTTCTAAAGGCAACAGAAAATGAATTCCTCACAAATACATTTCTTTCTTATTATTAATCGGATCAATATAAAATGTTTTTTTATTGCACTAAGCTAACAATTGTTCATAAATGTGATTGTTTGAAAAAAGTATCTTGACGCCCGTATCCCCGAAGAGGTATGCAGAGGCACAACCAGGGCATCCAGGACTAGCCGAAGACACTAAGTCCCACAATGTGATAGGTGGCATGCCTATCGCCAGCCGGGCACATATCCAATCCCGAGCAAATTTTTTGTATTAGAAAATTGGAAAAATAACATTTTCTTTTTGTTACCCGATCTGGGTATCGAACCTGAGACCTCATGGAGGTAAATCCAACACATGGACTGCTAGACCAGAGGTGATTAATGTTAAAGTGAATGTTGTTTAGTATGTACCTACTACCAAATTGAAAGTTATACATATGTAAAGAGATTGTCAACTTGGCGTGTACTTTGTGATATATAAAAAATCGTTCGCATATTTACAAAAATAAAAAAAAAACAAAAAGAAATTGGCGAGTTTTGAAATTCGCATATTTACAAAAATAAAAAAAAAATAAAAAGAAATTGGCGAGTTTTGAAATTAAACAACTTCAATATTTAAATTTTAATACGTAATAAAATATGATACGAGTACTCTAAATTACATTTTTTTAATTTTGTTTGTTTTACGTTTAGTGTTTGTGTTTTGTTTGCATTTGGACGTCACATTATTTCCTAAACAGATATTGGTTAGATAGCTCTTTCGTCAAATAAGAAAAGTGACACAAATCAACAAAACTTAAAATTTTTGTATATATTTTTTTGGATTGTTTAATACTTTTTATGGTTGTAATCACATACTATTATTAAGTTTCGTACAAACTGTTTTCACAATAGAAGTTTAGAAAATAAAAAGTAATAAAAACAATGTCCAAAAAACAAGATACTTAACAGTATAAAACAAGTAATTACATGTCAATAACATAGTAAGTTATTTTGTCTTTTAAAAAACTGAGGGATTCACGTTCACAGCTTATTCATTTCTGTGAATAATTAAAAAAACGAGTTTTCATTTTCTTTTTAATAAAAAGTTTTTAGTGATATTTTTTGTTTCAGTCCCATGTTTGTAGATGTACTGTATACCCACTCAATTGATTTTTTACTTTTATTTAAAAAAAATAGCGGTTTATTTTTTTAACTACCAAGTCTCAACTGACCAGTTTTTAGCTTGTGTTAGATGTCGCATCATGGAGATCTTGAAGACAATATAATGATAAATTCAATGTATAACTTCTGTTAATTGTGATAATATTTCTTAAAGCAGTCACTCAAAAGGCTGTCTATTAACAAATCAGCTTCTGTCTTATCCTTTATTATAAAGCTTCAATATAATAAAACAAAATTATATTAGTCGAGTGAAATATTTTATTTAATTTAAGTTCCAACCACAGGACAGAGACGCTCCCACACCATGGTTTCCACTTACCACCAGGAGATCCTTGTGCTTGGTCGCTATCTATATAGAAAAACTAGACTTCTTTCATGAAAATTGTCATCAAAGTGCAGATTTGCCCCGAGTAGGTATTATTTTTGACCGCTAAACATTCCATTTTATTTGTAATTTAAATTTATTTTTTCATTGTTCGTAATTATATTCTAATTTTAAGCAATAAATCGTTGTTATATAAGTAGCAGTTTTATTAAAGGTTATTGAGGTTTCCCACAATTAATATATCTTCACGCCCATATCCCCAACGAGGTAGGCAGAAGTACAACCAGGGCACCCACAACTAGCTGAAGACACTAAGTTCCACACTGTGCTGTGGCAAGTAGGCTTGCTTAGTTCCTGTACTATAAACTAATAAGAATTAATTCAGTTCACAGAACTAGAACGAACTATTCCGCAACCTATGCTAAATCATCCATTTAGTAGGTACGTCGTTCGCAATGTTTCACCAGTAACAGAATGATAGACAAAGAACAGAATAAATACGAAGAATGAATAGTCTGTCGCGCGTTGCCATTGGACAAGGTGCTTAAGATGTAATCGAACGAGAATAACAAATTATGCTATTTTGACTTTGACCTTTACCTTTATTGAAACAAAGACCATATTTAATTAGTTTGATGAATATTAGAGATAATTTGATAAATATGTATTGTAAATAATTTGATAATTATTTTAAACACGGCACGTATAAAGTAAATATTTATAAACAAAATACAAATACGTTTAATATTTGTTTATAAATATTCATAATATAAGATAAATAAATAGTAAAAATTGGAAAATACCAATCGTTACAAATATTTTGATTTTTATAGTGTAAAGTATAAAGGAAAATCAAAGTATAATTTATTCCGGGCGTAAGAATCGTGAGGCGTATTTTCTTTAATGTACGAGGGTGGATCCAAAAGTTCGTGGCCTAACCTACATGGAGCTATGACATCTTTTTAAAATCTAGCGTCATTTGTTAGTATGTGTAATATTGATTTATTGTGCGCAGTTTCATTCCGATACTGCACAATATAAATTTTCTGTGATTATTTGTTTGAAGCAATCTGACGCAATTTTCAATAATGGAGAAAATTGAACACCGTTCAGTCACTAAGTACCTGAATAAAAAAGGCCTATCACCAAAAGACATCCATCAAGATATGGTGAGCACTTTGGGGGAGTCTGCTCCATCGTATTTCAGTGTCAAGAAGTGGGTAGCTGAGTTTAAGCACGGTAGTGAGAGCATTAAAGATGATCCTAGGAGTGGAAGGCCTACATCCTCTACCACAAAAGAAAACATCGATAAAATTTGTGATCTCGTACTGGGTGACCGACGTTTGACCATTGGTAAGATAGCTGAGATAACAAACATTAGTTATGGCCGGGTGCAACACATAATAACGGAAGAGTTGGGGTTCCATAAGGTTTCTGCTCGCTGGGTCCCGAGGTTGCTTTCAGCTGAACAAAAACGAGTTCGATACACAATTTCGCGAGACTGTTTGGAACTTTTTGAGACTGATACCGAGGACTTTTTGTCTAGATTTGTTACCATGGATGAAAGCTGGGTTCACTACCATACTCCTGAATCAAAGCAACAATCCAAACAGTTGAAAAGATCAGACTCTCCTACACCGAAAAAGGCTAAGGTCGTTTTGTCGACTAACAAAGTCATGGCTTCGGTTTTTTGGGATGCGAAGGGCATTATTTTTATAGATTATTTACCGACAGGTCAAACTATAAATTCTAGTTATTATTGTAACCTTTTGGGAAGACTCCGGGAAGAAATAAAAGAAAAAAGGCCGGGAATGTTGCGTAAGAAAGTTTTGTTTCATCGAGACAATGCATGTGTTCACACTTCGGTTGAAACAATATCTGTAATCTATGATTGTGGTTACGAATTGCTGCCCCACCCACCTTATTCGCTGGATTTAGCCCCCCTGGATTTTCATTTATTTCCAAATTTAAAAAAACACTTGGGTGGCTCGAAATTTTCGACCAAAGATGAGGTGATAGTCGCAGTAAACGACTATTTCGCCGACCTTCCGGAATCTTTTTTTTTTCGAGGGGATAAACAAGTTGCAGGTCAGGTGGAAGAAGTGTGTTGAGCTAGATGGAGACTATGTCGAAAAATAAAAATAAATTTAGAACCCCCTTTTCTTTCATTTTCTTGGTCGGGCTTAGAACTTTTGGATCCACCCTCGTACTACTGAACTAATAGTACTAGAAGTCCGAACTAGTACATTTGAATAACTGAACTAAGTACGGAGGGATCCTCATTGTGACCGAGCATTAACAAGCGTGGTGGCAAGCCTATCGGGCAAATACAGTTTTCGGTGTGTTCGGGTCGTAAGAACGGAAAAAACCTAATAACGTCACCCAGATGCAGTGCTTACATACGTACATTTCGGCGCAGTAGCCGCATATGAACGGAAATTTTTGTTCAGAATAAAAAACAGCATCTTCACGCCCAAATTCCCGAAGATGTAGGTAGAGGCACAACCAGGGCACCCACGACTAGCCGAAGGCACTAAGTCCCACAATGTAATAGGTGGCAAGCCTATCGCCAACCGGGCACATTTCCAATCCCGATCAACATTTTTTTTATTGGAAAATTGGAAAAATCCAATTTTTTTTGTTGCCCGACCTAGGATCCAAACCCGGGACCTCATGCAGTCAAGTCCAACAACTGAACCGCTAGACCACAGAGGCGAGGATTCAGAAAAAAGGTGATAAAAGCTTACATCAAAATATAAAGATTAGTATTTGGGGTGAGATATGCATCGCTGAAATTGCTAATACGAATAAAAACCGATTAAAATTTTAATAAAATAACGTTTCAAATAATACAAAGTTGCGCGACCTTATACCTATTTAAAAACTTACACGTATTTTTTGTAATAAGAAGATGATGAGTAGGGTGGTAAGTGACATTGAAAATTCGAATCATATTTTTTTATTTGATGTCATTTTAAAATAGTTACAACGTGGTTACATCGTAATCGGTTGGCCTCACAAAAATTTATTTTATAGCTATTGAAATGATTTTGAAGGAAAGGAACTGCAAATTTGCACCACCCTAACCTAATATAAGCATACATACAACACAGTAGTTTAACATATTACATAAATATGTTATATGTTAAACTAGTTGCCCATTTCCGGTCTTTTAAATCGACAAAGTTTGTGTTAATTGATTGGATAATTTAGTCAAAGTAAAATTACAAACACCGACTTCGATATCAATAAATAAATCATCTACTAACACAAAAATAAAGTATTTTCGTTGATTACCCTAGTATTACATCGTCAGATCCAGAATTTGTGGAAATCGATAAGTATTTCAATCCTAATAAAACTGCTTATCAATCAGTTTCCCGCCAAAAATGTATTCGTATTTTAAAGCGACAAAACAGAAAGACGGTACGAAGTGAATGGATTGGACTTGTCAGAAGCCGAAAACCTCAAATATATTTAGCTGTACACAAAACAACTTGCTTCGGTTCTTCGGATCATTCCACGAAGGTCGAATAAAAATATAAACTCGACTTTAGTGAAAATAAAGAACATTATTGATATTTATGTATTGCGTTTTAAATGTTTTGGATTAATCGTAGAGTTAAAGTATTTTAAGGAAGATGTTTTCATAATTATAGACATGCACGCTTGTTCGAACAGCGATCCTTCCTCACCAGGCTGCTACGTGCCCGCGGCACTGCGAGGGACCTTACAGGCCACGACACTGCCCGGTTTTTTTTATTAAAGTGTTGTTTTAAGTAAGTAGTAATACGCTGTTTTTCGAAATCTCAGTTAACAATCTGCGGTCAAATAATATTGAAACCAAAATGAACTTCTGAACATTGCATTTTTGTAAAGTTCTTATGATACAAAATAATGTGTAGAAATGGCAAGATCTGCACAACCCCGGCAAGTGATAAAAAAAAATATTTAAAAGTTTATTCTTATAGCTAATTGGAAAAGGTTCAACTTAAACAATTTTTGTTTTGGGTATTGCTTGAAATACGGAGGGCTTGAAGTGACACATAAAGAGGTTTTATCTAACTTTTTTCCTACGGTAAAAATTACCAGAATTTTAAAATTTATAGAAGGCATAAGATTTGTTTCGCTTCATCTTTCAAACTTATGTCTACTACAGCTTAGTGACTAGGAGATACCGAACCCGCTTCTCACAAAACTAGAACTTTTTGAAATATTTTTGTACTAATGGTAAATCAAAGTGCGTTCTAGCAGCGATTTAGTAGTTTTGAAAATATCAGTAAAGGTTTTTATCCAACTTCCATCCGAAGGAAACAATAAAAAAGCAGTCAAGTGTGTCGGACTCACCTGTGAAAGGTTCCGTAGCAGCAATCATCATAATACAAATGATCTTTTATTTCATTCATTTCATATTCGCCTGTTGAGTCTTAACGGTCTGGCGTCGTACTTGACTCATTGAGGTACTGTGTTCGATCCCCGGGTCGGGCAACGAAAAAAAAAATGAAATTGCGTATTTTCAATTTTCTAATAAAAATATTGGCCCGGCATTGGATATGTGTCCATTTAGCGATAGGCTTGCCACCTATCACATAGTGGGACTTGTGTTTTCGGCTATTAGTGGGTATTTCGGTTGCACCTCTGCCTACAATTTTGGGGATATGGGCGTGAAAATACGTTTTTTTTTCATTTTATATGCACTATACGAAGGTATCAATTTACGTCACTTCTGCAATTTTCACAGATTTATAATGTCTAAGACAAAAGATTGCGCGATTACATCTACTCTCTATTCTATTCATCTAGAATACATCTACTTACCAAGAAGATGTATTCTTACCAAGTAAATAGATTCTATTGATAGCATAGCTCTTATAATTTTGGTAAAAAGTGATTGAGTTTATCCACAAGGGTTCCGGTTTTCACCGTTTGGCTACGGAACTCTAAAATGATACTTTACCCGATATATTAGTAGCATTAATTCAAACAAAATTTCTATCTAAATTTGCAAACAAACAGTCATTTGTTGGTTAATTGTGTAATGAATACTACATAGTTGTTTTACAGAATATGCCAATTATGTTTGTTAACTAACACGTCATATAGCCCGCACCACGAGTTCAAACTATAACGAGTATAGTTTGAACTCGTCTCTGTAAGTTATTTGTATGAAAACTTGGAACAGCACTTCTATTGGTAACTAAGAAAAATACATTTTAGACCAAAAGTGTCATAGATTTCGACACGTCAATTTCCGATCGTAATCTATAGGTACCAACTCATGGTAAAGGTTAACTCTGCAAATTGTCCTGTAACTGTAGTTGAAAATGATGTTTACTTTAGTAATGTCATTGATTTCCCTTCCTTGAAATTCGTAAATCATCTATTATTACGAAAAACCCTTAGAAAGAAGTGGGTATATACCATATACAAAGCAAAATAAATCTACATAATATGCAACACTGGGTGCAACACAACAATGGCTATACATATTTACAAAAAGAAAAAGTATTACATATACAGTTGTGGTCAACTAATTAGGGACACTCTTTGGTTAAACCGAATTGTGAATTTAATTTTTAATTTTCTAACGAGTCGAAACCATATTCCATATCTCTTACATGTAAGTATAATTAGTCATTTATGTGCCCGATTATACAAATAATAACAACTTCTTAAACATTAAACCTCTTTACAGTATAGCTGATAGATTATCGTAGTCCTATTTGTTCAAATAATGGCTGGCCATTTAATTAGGGACACTGAGATATTGCGTTCTATTTTCAAAATTTGAATCTCAATACTTTTTTACTTCATCTCTTATTGTTTCGT
>NJDC01004457.1:0-15548 GCA_002245475.1 Calephelis virginiensis
TTTTCGGAGTTTGACACAAATGTATCTTTTTAATTATGTCCTAATAATTTTAAACAGTGGTGGAGTTTTGGCGCCATCGAGAAAAGATGGTCGAAGTTTTTTCATAATTATTGAATTTCGTGTTGATATTGAGTGAAATTAGTCAATTTTGGTGGCATTTTGTACAATTTTGTTCATAAAAGTGCACAAATGAAATAATCATAAAGAAATTAGAGTATCGTATATTTTCTCGTTGCCGCCAAATCTCGTTATATGAGCTTGTGTAAAAAGGCCACCGCTTTACCCAAGAGCCTGACGTGACTTATTGACGACTTACGACTGATGACTAATTAAAATTAATTGAAATTGATATAAAATTTGATGCAAATATCTACTTGACTAATGGCTAAATACTAACGTGATGGCCAAAACTTAAAGAAAGAAAGAAAAACAATGGTGACATTTCTCCATCTACATTTTCTTGGTACAGAATCAATAATAGTATTTTGTGTTGGTACGACTGTTCTGACATTTTTTAAGATGCGAACATAAGCTAAATGGATCATTCTGAACAAGGCTGCGGTTGGTAGAATCCGAGCAGCAACTTACCAGAGAAGAATTCACCATCTTGCTTACTCCTGCAAGGTAGGTTATGACAATATCATGTCCTGTTCTGGAGATCAGGGTAGTACCGGCCTCAAATTATAAAGACTTGTGTAACAGCTATCCTACTCTCCGCTTTTTTTTTGGAATGACTAATGTGTTGCCAACGTTGCGGTTTTTACAACTTCACCGGGCTTTCCTACTCTCCGCACTCGCATATTATAGGCCTGACATTTCAGTCCAGTGGCGAAGCGTGGGCGAAGTCGCATTGGAGAGGCCACTTTCCGTTCGTTCCCAAAAGCTACCCAAAAACTTGATCTTATACTTATATTATTACACCATAGTCTTACCAAATTAAAATAAAAAAAATTTGATTTTTCAGGCTTTTACTTAATTTAAAAATAAACAGGTCGTGGAGGTCGCGGGTCGGCCAACACAAAGAAAATTGGATTTTTCCAATTTTCTAATAAAAAAAATGTTGGTCGGGATTGAAAATGTGCCCGGTTGGCGATAGGCTTGCCACCTATCACATTGTGGGACTTAGTGTCTTCGGCTAGTCGTGGGTGCCTTGGTTGTACCTCTGCCTACCTTTTTACGGGATATGGGCGTGAAGATACTTACTTACTTTTTTAAAAATAAACAAAATGTTTTAATCAGGTAGTGCGAGGACCCTTTACGTGCGAGGCCGTGAACGAAGGCCCACTTCGCCACTGTTAAAGTCACATAACATAACGCATCTTAATAAACACTTTTTTTGTAGTTAACACTTGTACTTATCCACTATATACTTTATCTGTTACTCTCCAGCCAACCGGTTTCACTTTTTACAGCTAATGATACTGTAAAAAGTGAAACCGGTTGGCTGGTTAAATAAAGTATAAAGTGGATAAGTACAAGTGTTAACTACAAAAAATTGTGTGTATACAATGGAATTCCACCAAGCGCCAACGATAACAAGTATAGATTCTATTACGCATCTTTAACACCATTCGCGTCAGGAAAGCCGTGTGAGTGCTCTTAATATTTTTACTTTAGAAAAAACACTTCTGCTTCTGACCTATTTTCACTTGAGCCTGTTTTTGAATCTCACTCGCTGTCATTTTAAGTATCAATGTCACAAAGACAACAATTTTCTATCTAATTGATTATTAATCTAATTCATGATAATAAATGCCGTCGAAATGGGAGCGCTACGGAAAATCTGTGGTGTAACGTTCGCTGACCGCATTCGTAAAAATGAGATCCGAAAAAGAGTGGGATTGAAAGAAAGTGTTGGTGTTAAAATGCGAAAGGGCATGCTCCGCTGGTTGTGGATGTGGATGTGGATGTGGAAAGAATGACAGATGAAAGATTGACAAAGCAGATATACAATGCGAATGTGGATGGATGTAGGTACCCGGGGAGACCAAGGCTGACATTTCACGATCAGATCAATTTAATATTATCCGAGGGTGGTGTCAAGAGTCTCAGAAACCGGCATGTTTGTATGAAAAGGATAATGAATGTGAACGAAGCAAGACAGGTTTGTCAGGATCATGAGGTCTGGCACTTTATACTCTCTGTCTACTTCGTAAGGGACTAGGCGTTAAGATATGTGTGTTGATGATAAATATTTATAAATAATATTATCAAAACTACGTTAATATAATCGGATTAATGAAGAATATTTATTACCAATTACATCAGAACTGCTTACCTTATTATAAGTCAATAATATACATAGCTTAAAATAAAACTGTAAAAACCCCAACTCCAATTTTATTATCACATCATTTAGATAAATAAAAAAAGAATCGGTATTTTATGAGATAAGATAGTCAAGATGCACATGGCTCTCCTAATGATAAGTGATATGAGTGGCCTATAAACACCACAAATAGGCGGTGGATGCCTACCTGGACGAGTTGCATATGACATAACCACCAGTGCTCTTGTTGGTGATGACCCGTTTAACCATTGCTCCCTGTTTCCAGCTGCCTGGCAGGAAAACACAAGGTTTATTCTACACGGGAGACCGCAACCAAAACGAGGAATGATTAAGTATTAATCAAGAACCACTTCTCATATCTTAATTATAGATAATTGCGATATGTTAAACACTTTCCCTATCAATTAATTCAATATGCACCTCATCTAAGTTCAAAGAACAAAAAAAGTGCGTTGCATTGATGTTATGGCGGCAGGAATAGATAAGGCGGTGGTACCAATCCGGACGAGTCGCTGCTAAACTCTACCACCTAGTCAAATGTCACGATGTTAGAAACGGTAAGCATATGCTCGCCTTTTACGAGTTGCCTGGCGGGAAAGATGGCCTATTCCGCAATGGAGCTCGGATCAACGTAGGGAAAAATAACCACAATGACAGTTTGATTCTTTTTACAGTTTGATTATGTTTTAGTCCAAATCTTTATTTGTAAAAAAACGATTGCTGTTCGTTAGTCTCGCTAGAACTCGAGACCGGCTGAACCGATTTGGCTAATTTTGGTTGTGAATTATTTGTTAAAGTCCAGAGGAAAGGAATTAAAAAATAAGAAAAAGGGAAAATCTGCGAAAAAACTAGGAAAAACAACATTTTAATTTTTCCCATCCAAACAGATGGAACGAATTTCGCCGGGACAGCTAGTAATTAATAAATTTATCACCAATAATATTACTACTAAGTAGTTCCAAAATAGACCCCTCAGTATAAGGATATGCAAGTGCTTAAAATGCAAAGATACGCAATTGAGACGTATTATAAGGTCACTCGATATTTCTCAATTGCAAACCTTTACATCTTCATTTCATATGCATCTCATACCGAACTAAATACAGCGATAGCAAACAATGCATCGTTACAGAGACTTATCGTTGATTAATAAACTACGAAGTGACGATTTTGTCACCAGATTACCATTATCTAAGATATTTACGACCTATGTTATTGGAATGCACTGAGCGTGTTTCAAAGAATTTAAATACCTAGCGCCCATGCGCAGCTTAGTAAACTAGTCAGTGCATGACATTGATGTGTTTCGCACTGGCGGGATTTGAAAAAGCACGCGCTTCTTTTTATGGTAACTTTGGTTACCGTAGACTATACGTATCATAATTTTATACGTGAAGCAAAAATTTTGGACGCATTTTAGGTATATGAAATTTGGCACACTTATACTTTGTGTTTTGGAGAAATGCAGAATGCTAATATTTTCAATAATAGTACTTACTTATAAAGTGAATTAAATGAATGAATAAATCATTACACATACTGGCATATATTTTACTTTAGAGGCACTTGTGACGAATCTATAATACTAAAAACTACTACCGGATCGGAACGTGGCCACACACTAAATAAGTCCAGCAAAAAACTCAGCGTGCTTGTCTTTTTTCCTTTAAAATATGTATACAGTAATTAAAGTGATGATATATTATTATCATATTTATACAAGACTAGCATGAGGAGAAATTAATCCCAAGCGTTCTTATCTGCTAAATATTCAGCAATGGTATAGTAATATTTTTTGTGTAAATTCAATTTACGTATGTTCCCAAGTATATACGTTATATGTAGGTACCTAAGTAGGTATATATTAACTATTTTAATTTGTTTTCTACTAAGCAAATAGTTATTTATCTATATATATTGCTTTTAGCCGGGATGGGAGGTACACCGCGAATGTAATGTAGAGTGTGTGCAAGTAATTGTGTGAATGGAGCATAGGGTAAAGTAAAGTTTTAATATCTTCACGCCCCCCCCCCCTTATCCCCGATAAGGTAGGGAGAGGCACAACCATGGCACCCACGACTAGCCGAAGACAATAAGTCCTACAATGTGATAGGTGGCAAGCCTATCGCCAACCGGGCACATATCCAATCCCTAGCGTCATTTTTTTATCAGAAAATTGGAAAACCCAAATTTTCTTTTTGTTATTACCCGGGAATAGAACCCGGGACCTCATGCAGTCAAGTCCAACACCTGGACCGCTACACCACAAAGGTGAAAAGTGAGGTTTTTAGTCAAGTTACTCGTTTTGCATAATTCTGTGCTTATCCCAACGTTACTTTATGGAAGCAAAAGTTAGTGTGTCAGAAAAAAACATGAAAGTAGGATAAAAACTTTCGAAATGAGAGCGCTATGGAAAATGTGTTGTTACATTAGCTGACCACATTCAGAGCTGTGGGATGTGAGAAAGACTGTCATTAAAAGAAAGTATATGCGTAAAAATGAGAAACCCCGAATAATAAATATAAACTGGCGCGAAAAACTTTATGTATTACCTAGTTTTTAAGTTTTATTTTTTACTGCATTTATTTTTTATGTAATTTGGTGCACAATAAAGAGTTATTCTATTCTATACTCTAATATTTAAGCTAACATCATACTCTGTATCAATTATTATACTAAGTATCATTATACTTTACAACAACTTTACACCACCTTAATATAAAACTTAAATTTAGAGTACTTTAGTCTATATTTAAAAATAAAAATGTTTATTAATCGCTTCCTTTATATTCATATTTTTGAATATAAAATAGCATAATATAAACATTGCCCTGAATACACGAATTCTACGGTAGAGTGCATTTCCAACATTTTCAATCGTAGGCTGTAGAGTTAACGCGAAGGCTTTGCCTTTGACCCAACATGCCCTACGCTGAGGGCGGGCGGGGCATAGTAAACAAGAGAAAACTGACAGTATGCTCCCTGAACTTCCGTAAAACGCACGTTTTTAGCGTTTTCAGGCTGCCTTTCCTTTTCATAACGCGGGAAGTTCCTTATACAAGACATTACTGTATTTTACAAGTTAAAAGTGTATTGAATACTTTAATTATATATAAAAATAATCAACAGCTATGCTTTACGTCTGCAATAAGTGATAAAAAAGACATTAAGAGCGGCGTTTGGCACCGAGCACGTGTGTACAGGTATGACCTTTCGTGTAGCATTTATCGTTTAACGGCCAATATTAATAACCTATCTACAGATAGAGATAGGCCTTCTAGAGTTTAGTTGCTAAAAGTTTTTTGTTAATCATTGAAAAATAATAATGGTTGCCTGGCAACTGATCTAAAGTAGCTTTATCTTTTATCTCAGATAGGTTATTAATATTGGCCTTTAACCTATTGAATTAAATAAATAAAATAAATTAATTACTTTTATGGTAACGGATGAGTGGGTTACAAGATAAATGTTAATAGATATTGTTACAAATATTAACCATTGAGTTAATTAACTTAACCTACATAGAATATTTTTAATGCTTGCAATTAGTTAATTACCTAAATTACTTAATTGCTGGGGGTTTTAATAAACACCACAGAGTTTTAACGTACACGCAAGCACTTTTAGGTGTAATAAGTAATGTATAAAAACTATAGTCGAATTAATTGCTTAATTAATAACTTAAGAAATGTCATGCTGAATTTATAACCGGAACAGCCTGTAAATTAATAGATATTTTAATACCTATAATAAAACTGTAGAAGAGTGCAGATATTTAAAAAAATTGTGCAAGAGTCTAAAAATTGGTAGGAGAACACGTTTTGACCATTTGAAGAATTTTTCACTGTCAGTCTAATTCATGCCGAATCTACTAGGCTGATCGTTACGGTTGGTAGATAGGTACTTTGTTTTTTACCTGAAAAAAATAACGCTGCCCGGGATTGGATGTGTGCCCGAATGGCGATGGGCTTGCCACCTACCACATTATGGAACTCGCCTCTGTGGTCTAGCGGTCCGGATGTTGGACTTGACTGCATGAGGTCCCGGGTTCGAATCCCGGGTTGGCCAACAAAAAGAAAATTAGATTTTTACAATTTTCTAATTAAAAAAATGGTGGTCGGGATTGGAAATGTGCCCGGTTGGCGATAGGCTTGCCACCTATCACATTGTCGGACTTAGTGTCTTCGGCTAGTCGTGGGTGCCTTGGTTGTACCTTTGCCTACCTCTTCGGGGATATAGGCGTGAAGATACATTATGGAACTTGGTGTCTTCGGCGAGTCGTGGGTGCGCCGACTATGCCTCGGCCTACCTTTTGGGGGTATGGGCGTGAAGATACTTGCTGGACAATTTGTAAATAAGTATCATCAAATCATTCGTTCTGTAGTTTAAATTAGACAACACAGCGTATAAAGTGAAAAAAAACTTGCAATACAGAATGTAGAGAAACATTTGAACTTGCAGGTCATTTTAAGCAGTAGGGTTACTCTTACTTTACTTTTAATTATTTATTTCAGCTGTTATGTAAATCTCGGGCAATAGGTAAATAAACAATACCCGGAACATGTCAACGGCAAACATTGACGTTATGGCGGCAGGAATAAATAAGGCGGTGGTACCAATCCGGGCGAGTCGCTGAGAAACTCTACCACCTAGTAGGATGACACGGTGCTAGTGACGGTTAGCCAATGCTCGCCTTTTACGAGCTACCTGGCAGAAAGGCAGATAGTCTATTCTGCTATTCCGGACCAACATGGGGAAAATCATGTGAATAAAATATTCTGAATCTGATAAAACCTATCATTGTCTTTTTCTTTCTTTAGGTTTTGGCCTTCACGTTAGTATTTAGCCATTAGTCAAGTAGTAATTTGCATCAAATTTGATATCAATTTCAATTAGTCATCAGTCATAAGTCGTCAGTAAGTCATGTCAGGCTTTTGGGTAAAACGGTGGCCTTTTTACACAAGCTCATGTAATGAGTTTTGGCGGCAACGAGGAAATATACGATACGCTAAATTCTTCGTGATTATTTCATTTGTGCACTTTCACTGAACAAAATTGTACATAAAAATTGACTAATTTCACTCAATATTAACACGAAATTCAACAAATACAACAAAAAAAAACATCTCGATGGCGCCAAAACTCCCTATCATTGTCAGCGATCAAATCCTAGCCTTATCAACTGACGTGGAAGAGTTCATTAACCATATAAAGAAGGTTCTTAATGGGGATAATTTTAATGTCAATATCCTGTGTATAACTCTCCATTTTTGTTCTACTGCAGAGGTTCCCAAACTTATTTCATGTAACGCCCACTTTGAAAATCAGTTGTTTTGTAGCGCCCCCCCCCTCGTTTTTTTCTTGTCAATAACCTCAATAACATATTTGTTGCGCCTAGTTTATAAAAAAACATTTTTTTCAAGATTTATACCGCCCCCCTCTAGGCTTCCAGCGCCCACAAGGGGGCGTTATCGCCCACTTTGGGAAAGGCTGTTCTACTGCAAGAGTAGATAATGGAAATAGTATTTACACAATGCATGCTACTCATTTGACATGATTTACTTAATTACTAATTTAGATTAATTTACCATTACAGTATCTCCACGCCCATATCCCCGAAGGTGTAGGCATAGAGACAATCAGGGCACCCACGACTAGCCTATAATTAACAATAATAGTTAATAGCAATTTGTGTAACTTGTTCAGTGATATTTATTTATTTATTTATTCCATAAAAAAACTTTTTTCACTTCTATATCCGTAATTTTCCGTTCTTCGATATAGTATTCCGTTCTAAGTTCAATAGGTCTTCCGCTATAATGTTGTTCAAGAGCGAAAGCAAATTCACTTTAAACGTTAAGTAATCAATTTACAGTCACCAAGTATTTAATTAGCAAGCAATTACAGCAAATTATATTATAAGGAATATCATAATTATGTTATTTGTCAAGGAACATTTATCACGATTGAGATAAATATTCCTTTCGCAAATGTAGCTTGCTACGTAGTAGTAGGGGAGCCCGAGGGGGGATTTTTGGAGTAACACAGGCGCGTCAGATTAAGATATGGGAGAAATCCTGTAACATTGTTAAACACCTCCATTATGTATCAAATTTCAATATAGAGGCGCGCATGTAGAGTTGTCTGTCTAATTTTTTTTGACTTGAATATATACTCGAGCTTGTCAGATTAAAATTTTCTGATGAATTGATCAAGACGTACGGGAGAAGGAGGTTCAGAAACTTTTAAAAACCAAGTTATTTATGTTGATTGTCCTTTGCAGCAAGCTGTCTGATTGATATATTTCTGTCATCGGAGACATATTAGGCGATTATTGATATCTGATGAGCTCGGCTATTGTCAAGTGTCTGGAATTGTTATTTTAGCTTCTAGACATTTAACGCACCGCTAAAAAGAAAAAAGTAACATGACCTTTTTAAGTCTCCACTATTTAATCGACAAAGTCCAATAGGTCCCCAGGACGCTAGAGTTACTACACATTTACCATCGCGGGCTCCCCTACTATAGTAGTCTGTGGACCAACGTCATGCTAAAACAAAATCGGTTTCCCAAGTTGTAGATTAATTCTTGATAGATATCAAATGTATTTAATTGTTTCTGTTATTACAAATAAAAAGTTAATATTATTATCAACTTTGTGGTCTAACGGTCCGATGTCAGACTTGACTTTTTGAGGTCCGGGTTCGATCCCCGGGTCAGGCAGCAAAAAAAAATTGAAAATGTGTATTTTAAGTTTTTTAATAAAAATAACGTTGCCCGGGATTGTACATGTGCCCCATTGGCCATAGGCTTGCTACCTATCCCATTGTGGGACTTAGTATCTTCGGCTGGTCGTGGGCATGACTCTGCACTTCCGGGATATGGGCGTGAAGATATTTACTTTTTAAAAAAAAAACGTGTTACTTAAATTGTGATTTAAAGGAACGCTTTATCACCAATAATATCAATCATTAGGCTGTAATTCATGAATAGCACCCCAAATATCGCAGTTGATTTATTGTTAATCTTTGAGATGGAAACAACTGTTCGCCGGAACAGCTAGTAGTTAATATATTTAATGAAATATCACTCAAGTCACGTGCTTGTTATGTTATTATGCATTGTCATCAACAGGAAAAGACGAAGAAAATACGCAATAAATAAACTACGACGGTAGCAAGTGGACGCAGTTGCAATACTTTAATAAGTGTAATTCAGGGCTGCCAACCCTACGATGCAAATTATTCAATTAAAAAATAAACTCCTATCATACAACCATTAAGCTATTTTACTACTATAGGTTACAGTCCTAACAAAGACCAGGAAGGTTACCATAAACTCTTAAACAGTATTATTTCAATACTTATTGTCATGAAAAAAAGATAACCTGATAACGTAAGCTATAAAGTTGCTTTTAAATATGGACATTTAGCAACATGAGAATAAAAACCGTTCATGGTAGGTGCTCTAATGTTGCTCCTAATATTGCTGATTCTCTCTCATGTTCCGGCGTCTCTTTCAAAGTGTTTTGGTATTGTTAACTAGCTGTTCCCGCGAACTTCGTTCCGCCCGTACAGTTTGTATGCGATAAATTAAAAAGTTGTTTTTCCAAGTTTTCTTCACAATCGACAATCGAACAGGATAAAAAGTACCGTATATCCTTCTCCTAAGCTAAGCTACCTCCCCACAAATTTAAAGCCTAATCAGTTCAGCCGTTTTTGAGTTATAAATAGTGTAACTGGTGTACACTTTCTTTATGTATATAGATTAACAAAGTCAAAATTAAAGAGAGGTCAGTACATTAAAATCAGCAATATTTGGAAATGACATTAGGTGTTTGTTAGGAGTGTAATTTTCAGCAGAAGATGTTATAGCTTCGTGCATAACAGTGCAACGAAACGAAATAAATCTAATTGTATAGTTGATTACTCGAAACAATATATTATGATACATAGTTACCTATTCTACGTTAACGTAACGCACTATTAGGTTTGGCTTCTTGGTACAACTAATTTACAAACACTTGGCCTTTCCACAATATATTTTTACTTTTTTTTTACTTTTATGATCAAGCCAACCGATTTCGCTATACAAGCATCATCAGGACTATATGACAACTGAAGTTCTTCTTCTTCTTCGTTTGTGGCTTTTGCAATTACCGTGAGTAGTTTGATTTCGCCAACAACTGAAGTTTTGTTGAAAACAATACCGCCTAATTGTCATCCTCAAAAATGACGGCATTTAAATAAATTTACATTACTGAGTGATGACATTAGTAAACAAATTTGAATTGACTAGGTTGACAACGTTAGATTTTTCCCACATTAATGGGGAAATTTTCCCTTAACTAAGGACTACTATTCTTATCTAATAAACTTAGCTATACTAATTATAAAGGTTTCAAAAATGTAAATCTAATTCTAATAAAATATAATAAATCGAACTCCTTTGGTAAAAATGTCAAAATACGACATTGTACAACAAAAAAAAAACAAAAAAAAACATTTTGAAATACTAAAAATAACAAATGATGTCAAAAAATGTCAAATTAAAACGTTATACATTACAAAATTTAACAGAAATATTACATAAAAATATTAAATAAAAGAAAATGTCAAATAATTACGTCAAAGTAAAAGTATGTCAAAAATTGGCTTATAAAAAACCACTTTTAAGGAAGCAATCCTTTATTTACGATATTATTTATAAAATTTATTCACACAACACTACACTTTACTACTCTTTTACTTTATTATTGACGCGACTTCGCGGCGCTGATCAAGGGCGGTACGACTCGGAACCCGTACACTATTTAGTCTCTTCACTGAGGCCAACAGGCAGGCAGAAACCAGGTCCACCGATGGGCAGCAATTCGACTGAATGTATAGAACTGACTGAAAACTTGGAAAACATGAGTTTTAGACAGTATTATTAATATAAAAATAGGGCAATAAAAATAGGGATGTAAAAGCACGTTTTAAATAATGTGTAAAATAAACGTCGCTTTTCGACAACACAAATGCATCGCTAGCCTAAGAATGTTATATCTTATGGGTGAATTTGTCAGCTAGTTCTCAAACTCGAATACGAATCACTAACGCATAAACACCAAGATTAGAGTCATAGGTTAAAACAATACCAATTTACGTTAGATAGGGGAAGAATTAACGTTTCCCGAGTTGGTCCTGGTCCGCTGAGTAGATTGGTATAATGCTGTCCTTGCCCGAATAGGGATAAGGCGGGGATCTATTTCTATCGCCATAATGACTGTGTCATGTTCCGGCCTGGAGGGAATTTCACATTTGACCTCATATCCCAGCTTCTGGTCAGCGACGCATCTATAGCATCTTTGGAGTCTATGAGCCACGGTTGTTACTTAACATTGGGATACCTGTCTAATAGTTCACTCACTTCTCCTCCTTTAACATAAGAAAACTCTGCCATCATCACTTATGCACGCTTTTTGACAGCTACGTGTCAAAGGGATCACAGGATATTCTCTAAAGTGCGTGTGCGTGAAGTTAATAATAAATGGATGATAAGTGCTGCTCAGCAGCTTTTGCAGTAGCAGTGGTATTGTCGTTTCAATGCTAAAGCATAGGGTAGCCGCTAAACTTGCGCAAATAGTATAAGATCCTGGAAAAATAATGTTTATAAGTACAAATAAATAAAATTGGAATGTCTGTTTGTACTATTAAAATAACCGCTTTTTACTACATGCTTATGAATATATACGGTACATAAACCAAAATGACCTTTTTTACAACTTTTGTATGTATGTTTGTTTGCTAATTTCTGAAACGGCTGGACCGATAATAACGAGACTTTCACTGGTAGGTAGCTGATGTAAAAAGTAATTTTACGTTGTACTAAATTGAGTTTCGAAATTATTAATAATTCACTAAAAAAGTATATTCACGCCCATATCCCCTAAGAGGTAGGCAGAGGTACAACAAGAGCACCCACGACTAGCCGAAGACACTTAGTCCCACAATGTGATAGGTGGCAAGCCTAACGCCAACCGGGCACATATCCAATCCCGGCCAACTTTGTTTTTTATTAGAAAACTGGAAAAAACAAATTTTCGTTTAGTTGCCCGACCCGGGATTCGAACCCGGGACCTCATGCAGTCAAGTCTGCTAAAGACGACTAAATAAACTAAATAACTAACTGAATGAACTAAATAACTTTAGTATAAAATTCGGACGAAAACGTAAAAAAGCGATACAGATGCCTCTATCATATTCGTAGTACAATATTTTTATCGGCATGGGTGAAAGCGTCTGCTACTGATCAAGGTTAATTAATTTTCACCCAGTTTTCATAACATCGGGCTTAAGGGTGAAATTAAGTTAAGTTTACTAGGTGGTAGAGTTTCGCAGCGACTCACCCGGATTGGTACAACCGTCTTATCTATTCCTGCCGCCATATCGTCATGACGTGTTCCAGTTTGGAGGGTAAGGTAGCCGGTAAACTTACCTTTGCTCGAAGCCTAACATCCTGGCCTCGGGTTGGCTACGCACCATTACCACCTTTGGTGTCTCTAGGCGGAGTGAATTTTATTTACCATCAAGAAATCCGTCTGCTTGTTTGCCTTCCAATATCATATTAAAAGTGATTTAAATAAATAAGTTCTCATATCTCATTTTTTTATTCAGAACTTGCCTATCATTTCACATAAATGTTTTTGAAGGGATCAACTTTACGTATTATTAATATGTCCATTCTGATTAGATTTCTGCATCTCAAGTCAATTCAAAGTCTTCATGTCAAGTGGGATAACTCCTAGGCAATTTGATCGTGGTTTTCATTCTCAAGAGGAGGCAAACGAGCAAGTGGGTCACCTAAAGGAAAGTGATCACCTCGGCCCACGGACATCCGCAACACCAGGAGTATCACAGATACGTTGCCGACCTTTAAGGAACGAGAATGCATTTTGTGCATTTGTGATATTTTGGAATGGTTAGGGAATAATTTTGCACGAATTGCTTTAATTATCAGTTTGAAAGTACTACCATTTATGTAGTAGAATACAATATTCATTTATTGCGCTATCGTACACAAACATGACAACACGAACATTCGCGGAAGCGAATTGCGCCGTCTAAACGAAACAGCAGGCGCAGACATACATTTTCGCCGCGCCGTAGAAAGAGAGGGGAATACTTCCTCTCCTACGCCTCGCCGGCTGTTTACTTTCTATCCGTCTTACGAATTTTCAATAAGGTCAAGTGTCCTGACGCAAGTTTAGAAGTTTTTACCCGTTCCAAAAAAAGTGCGCAACGCCGCTAAAGAAGTTTTCACTTCAAAAATATGTATTAGGCGATAATATAACCACCTACTTTTCTAATTCGGTTAAAAATCATCTACATGATGAAGATATACTTTTGACTGAAATAAAACATGTTTTCCCAATTTACGTAAGTAACTGTAATATGTAAGTGAGAATGTCTCCAACATAAGTGGGTCAAGTTTGAGTCAAAGGAAATGAAGTCACGTTTGATGTTTCGGGCTGCTAGCAAGATACAAATGTTTCTCATATTTCTGTTGTGGTTCTGTACTTATACGCACTTTTATGAGGTAAATACTTGTACTTTTCCACTGTACGCAGTGTAGTTTTGTGTATAGTGGAGAAACACAAGTATTTACCTTCATGTGGAAAGAATGACAGATGAAAGATTGACAAAGCAGTAATACAATGCGAATGTGGATGGATGTAGGTACCCGGGGAGACCAAGGCTGACATTTCACGATCATATCAATCGGATATTATCCAAGGGTGGTGTCAAGAGTCTCCGAAACCGGCGTGTTTGTATGAAAAGGGTTATGAATGTGAAGGAAGCAAGACACCAAGTGCCGACGATAACAAGTCTAGATTCAGTTCTGAATTTACTTTAAAAAGGCATCTTTTTCAGTTTCAAATATCTTATGGCACAACATATACATCACTTGTACTTTTCTCAAGTTATACTATTAACCGACTCCAAAAAGCATGTTCTCAATTCGACTATATGTTTTTTCTCGTGTTGGTCTCGTGTGTAGGATACTGAAGCATAAGCGTAGCATTCCTACCAAGCAGCAAGAGGCGAGCAAAGGTCAAAAATTTATCATAATCAACAAGATTACTGATGACAGGGTGCTGTGCTGAAACTTGTCCGGGTAAAGATCAGTTTTCTCCCGTGTTGATCCGAACAAAGGAGCCCGGGCTCCTTTGCAGAATAGACCATCTGCCTTCCTGCCAGGCAACTCGTAAAATGCGAGCTAAGGCTTTACCGTCACTAACACCGTGACATCTGACTAGGTGGTAAAGTTTCGCAGCGACTCGCCCGGATTGGTACCACTGCTTTACCTATTTCTGCTGCCAAAGCGTCAGTGGTTGCCGTTGACGTATTCCGGTTCGGAGGATAAGATAGCCGGTTTACTTACTTTTGCTCGAGGTCTAAACCTCGGCCTCAGGTTGGCAACACACCATTACCACCTTTGGTGTCTCTAGGCGGCGTGAATTTCTTACCATCAGGAAACCCGTCCGTATGTTTGCGTTCCAATATCATAAAAAAAATCTTCTTACCTATTCCTGCCACCATATTGACAAAGTCTGGTTCCGGTCCGGAGAGTAGAGTAGAGTACTGGGTAGCCAGTATATTTGCACAATTGGCCTAACACCTCGGCCATAAGACAACGAACTACTTATAACATCTATATGGTATATAAATTATATGTGTCTATAATAATTAAAGGTAAATCGATTTCGACTTTAATTAGTCAGCTATGTACCCAAACTTACAAAAATATTCTCGATTTACCTAGAACTCTACTATCAGATCTAAACTTCGTAAAAATGACCAACTTGAAAGTGCGCTTTTTCAAATGAAACAAAATTTAAAATCGGTTTAAAAATGACGGAGAAATCAATTAAAAAACAGAAAAAACTCCTCTTTTTCTCAAGTTGATTAAAAACAGGTCAATATATGTCGGGTCAGCGCGTTAGAAATAAAAACGCATATACATCTCGTGTATTTATTGTTATAAACCAGATAGGAGATTAATTAAAAAATAACAATAACCGCAATCTTACAAGGAGACAAACTAATTTTACCACAAATTTTACTGATTAAATAATTTTCAAAGAGTGACATTCAAACTATGACATTACAAAAAAAAGTAGGCAGTGACTTTTTAAACGGGCTGAGGTTCCCCTTAGGCAAGTTGACAGTCCCAAAATAATCGGCTCGAATGAGGCGCGCACAGTCTTATAGTA
>NJDC01004457.1:24723-38796 GCA_002245475.1 Calephelis virginiensis
CCCCCCCGACCCATGAAACATTTTCCTCAACCCTAAGTGTAAAGCGTTTATTAGCCTCTATATTAGTCATATGAGTATTATAATCCTTTTGGTCTCGCCAGAATTCTTATCACTATTTTCCTCCTCCCAAAATAAAGTTTATCAACAGGAAAACCGCGACGAAATTTCAATTAAAATAATTTCACTACTTAAATAATGCGGCCACTATTGGATTATTCTTTAATCAAAATAAACTTCCTGCCAAAAATGTAATAGGTATTATGGATAGCGCCCATTGTTGACGGGGCGGAGCGTGTCGGGCCGGGGCGCATCGCATTGCAAAGCCCACTGATGCGGGCCGGGCCGCATCGTATCGTCGCGGATTTTTGTTACTCATTACCAAAGTAGAGCAACGAAATAAAGAGGCTACTCGAAAAAATCGTCAAGTATGGAAAGTTGCGCCATCTAGTAGTTGTCGTACGAAACTTTAGCGTTAAAAAACCATAGCGCTCTTTTCTTAACAGTAATATCAGGATCTTTGGTCACTGTGGGATTATTGCGCTGCGATGCACCCCGTCCCGGCCCGTTCAACTGGGCGCTACCCTTTATAGTGCGACTATCGGCGAGCGCAGAAATAACCATATAAAACTAAGTGCTATTTAGGGATAAGTCGCAAATTTAATCATTTTATTTTTGTTTTTAAATTTAAAAAAACATTTCTTTTTGTTTTTAAATTTAACAATGAATTTCCGCAAAGTAACACTTTTCGGAAAAGAAAAACTCTGCTGTCCATCCTATAACTGTTTTTCGTGTAAACCCTAAGTATTTGCTGGTACGAAAGCAGTTTTTTTGGAAATTAAGCTCATCTTTGTAAATAATGATATTTATACTAGATTTTGATGTTTAAATTTCTTCTAAAACTTTCTATAGGTTTAAATAATGTAGAGAGAGTAACGAGCTGTCCGGCATTTTGGGTTTACACACGATTCCGGTCAACTAACACCATTTTGCCCAAGCTGCAGTGATTCAGGCTGCATGCAATATAACCAGATATATAAAGAAGAGATCTCAGGTTCTTAAACTGGACTATGGGTTTGGCCATGTCTTCACCTTTTCGTACGGAGAAGTAATCTGAGGTTTACGTGTTACGGACACGGTTCTAGCCACGTTTACTTTCAAACCACCGTTTTGAGACCATTGACCGTTGTAACTACTCACCCTCCACTGTTGAGGGATCTTCTTGGTGAAAACGATGCAGTTATACAGTTACAAACGGTCCCTCAATGGTCAGGTGGCCCATCGCCTTCATTAATTACCTTCAAGGACCGACAGCATTTTGTGCATGGGGGTAAGATATTTGACGATTTTAATTAGCGCTATTGAGGGCATTAGTCCTTAATTTGGAGGAAGATTTAGTGGGTGCATTTCTTTATACTGTGTTTATTAGCTTGTTAATGCAACCGTGATATTTCTCCTTCGTATCGACAGTAAACAAGCTACTGTTAAATTCAAGAACCTGCAGTTATGTATCGTGCTGCATTGATTTGATGGTGGTATGTTGTTGCTAAACTTTTGTCCCCCACATGATTTCAATATCCCATATAGAAGCTGTTAGTTGTCTAGTTTGGCAACCGCTTTTTTAATGGCACGTTTGGATATGTATGGAGATTTTGACTTTTAAAGGATTTTTTTTACCTTTATATCCCTCTGGACTTGGCTATTCCACCAGCTTACCTATCAGTTTTGACACCGCTTTTGGTAACATCCAGTATACTCATACACTCACTCAGTGTACACTCAGTGTACACTCAGTGTATACCAGTCGCCGTGGTGAATGTAGCACAAATGGTCCCAGTGAGTTTTGTTTAGATTAGCTAGAAAAGTCTATAACGATGGGACGAAGTTGGGCAATAAGTCTCGCACAGGAAATTAATAATTTTGCAATCGTGAGATCTACTTTTTATTCATTAATTACAAATTCACAATTTGTTTACAATACAATTTAATATAAAATGCCACAAGTCTGCAACTCAGTACCCGCAGGCACATTGTTTCATTATAATAGGTATATAAAATACTTAATCTATAAAAATAGGTATATTTGCAGTATATCACTTAATTAACTAAAACGTGCTAAAAATCTTCATGGTGAAGTTCCGAGTTATTTAATAAATACATTTTTAATTTATTTTTTATGTTAATTTAGTAATTCCTTTCCTAGTTTAGTAGTTTCTTGCTAGTAGGAACGCAACTTGAGTGATGCTTAGTCCGGTTCTTTAGGTGATCAAGTGTTAGAAGTTTTGCATTGCATCTGCCATTACTGTAGCCCCGTGAAAACTCTCAATCCCGGGCAACGTTAATTTTATTAGAATAATATACGTTTTAATAATATTAATATACATATAATATAATATACAACGACAAGCATTGACGTAATTAAAGATAATATTAGAATAAAATTACGTCAATTTTATGTCATATTTTTACCTCCACGCCATGTCCCTTTTTTATGATAATGGAAGGCAAACAAGTAGACGGATTTCCTGATAAAAAATTCACGTCGCCTAGAGACACCCAAGGTGGTAATGGTGCGTTGCCAACATGGTTTAGGCTTGGTTTGGCTTGTAAGTTTATCGGGTACCCTATCCTCCGAACCGGAATACGTCAACGGCAAGCATTAGACGTTATGGTGACAGGAATAAGTAACGCGGTGGTACCAATCGGGGCGAGTAGCTGCGAAACTCTACCACCTAGTAGGATAACACGGTGTTAGTGACGGTAAGCTTATGCTCGCCGTTCACGAGCTGCCTGGCAGGAAGGCAAATGGTCTATTCTGCAAAGGAGTCCAGACCAACACGGGGAAAAATTCGCTCCCTGTTTTCCTGTTAGGCAAGTGATAGTTTACCACAAAGACTACACGTTTGCCTTAAGGATAATTCCCCACAGAATGTCCAAATAGTTTCAATATTTCAATCAGAGTTTGCAATATATTTTGTAGTAAGACAGTGTCAATTGAAGCTGAAAGCGGAAAATATTTATCCTTGTATTTCATAAAACGAGTCATATAAAACTATATAAACACATAGTCCCTGATAACTTGCTCAATATGTTAATATTTGTGGAGCATTTCGGACCTGTCAAGAATGTCTCATGGCAGATAACCATTGGTTACAAAAGGTTTAATTACATTTACTTTGATGCAGTTGCCTCCACGACTGTGAGTAGCATATCGCTGGCATTATGCTGTTCTTTTATCTGTGCTCTACGTTTGTGTTGCTATGTGCTTTTGTAGTTTTAAAAAAAGTGAAATTTGGATATAAGGTAACCTTTTTCATCCATATTAATATATAAAAAAGTATCTTCACGCCCATATCCCCGAAGGGGTAGGCTGACGCACAACAGGGCACCCACTATTAGCCGAAGATACTAAGTCCCACAATGTGATAGGTGGCAAGCCTATCGCCAACCGGGCACATTTCCAATCCCGAGCAACATTTTTTTTCATTAGAAAATTGGAAAAACCCAATTTTCTTTTTGTTGCCCGACCCGGGATTCGAACCTGGGACCTCATGCAGTCAAGTCCAACAACTGAACCTCTAGACCACAGAGTAACAAATTCATACAAACTTTTGGATTTACTTAGATCAATTCGTGTCATTTACCAGATATTTATTGACACCCGACAGAAAAATGGGGTGTTATAAGTTTGATGTGTGTATGTATATGTCTGACTGCTGTATCACAACTTTTAACTTTTAAAATACTTGAAAGATGTTTCTTAGCTACATTACAAAGGTATTGGTATGTCAGAGATTACAGATTTTTATTTAATTTCAATAAGATTATTATTTAAGATGAGGAAGTGACAGGGCTGTCCGTTGAAAGAAAGAAGGAAGTCTTGCTAGAATATGTATCAAGTTTGCAATCTAATGACAATGTGACCGAGTTAAAGACAGAACTGTACCATTGTTGGAAATATACCGCCAAACACTTAATAAAAGAGAAAACAGAGTATAAAACTGGACGAGAAGCTAACAAACAATTTCGAGATAAACACCAAACACTTCTCGAAGGAGATGAAGCATAGAATAGAAGATAAAAGAAATAATAAAATTAAGTTTAAGAGTGGTGATATTCTGGCAATCATAAGTTTGATCAGCTTATCATCTAAAGTGTATGGAAAAATAGATGTCCAATTAAATGTTGTGTGAGGCACTATGCGGTTTGAGGTCTAAAAGAGGATGTATGGAACGGGTATTTCCGCACTGCAATATCGTAGAGGACATCTGGCGGTGGGCCAAAGGATGTTCTGTGGTTTTGTGAATTGTGGCTGTATTATCTAATTATTAATACGTAAAGCAAAAACTTTGGACCCCGTCTTACGAAAATTGCACTGACGGAGGATTATGAAATTTGGCACACTTATAGTTTATGTGTAGGAGAAGTGCAGAACGCTAATATGTTTTAATAATAATGCTTATAAAGTAGGTACATTAAATCAATAGCTAAAACATTACCCACACTAACATGCATTTGACACACACAAACAAATATGTTGATGATACCGATAAAAGGTGGCGCGCTAAAAAGTTTGGAAACAAAGTAGTTGGTCTTGAAAAATGGAGACAGCGTTCTTATCAACAAGATCTTAAAATTTGTGATGGTCAAATTTTGACCAGTGGGCGAACACTAGTAATAATACATACATATCTTCACGCCAAGTCCCTTACGGGGTAGGCAGAGAGTATCGAGTGCCAGACCTCACGATCCTGATAAACCTGTCTTGCTTCCTTCACATTCATAACCCTTTTCATACAAACACGCCGGTTTCGGAGACTCTTGACACCACCCTCGGATAATATCCGATTGATCTGATCGTGAAATGTCAGTATTGTGTTCAAGAGTATCTAAAATGACAAATTCGATTCCAATTACCAATATTGCATGAATCAAGCTTCGAGAGTACGTACACACCTAACCACACTGACCAACGCGGGGCTCGGGTTCGATTCCCGACGGGGCAGGAATTTGTGTGATGAACATTTAGATGCTTGCATTTTCGGGTCTGAGTGTTTATTAAATTTATTCTTGTATCTATTTAAGTATTTCTATGTATTAGTATCGTTGACTAACACCCATAACACAAACATATAATTTGCTTAATTTGGGGTGTGACTTGTCGAGGGATATTTATTTCAATTTTATTTAATATTAAAATGTATATGGTATGCAAATAATTTAATTGCTTAAATACTAATAAAATACTTACTGTTTAACCTTAATGTGCTAGAATGTATTGACTTAAATATTTCTGTAACAACTTCTTAATTTCATTTCATTTCAGATTACAAGATTAAAACGGCAAAATAAAAAACAAGTGTGTTTAGTAACAACAAAGTATATTTAGTATAGTGCTATGAACATAACTGTTCGGTGGTCAAAATCAGAATTAAACCGCGATTTTGCTATAAGAAAAAAGTAATAACTTGAAAAGGTTTAATTAGTACACCGCAGGATTGCCACCAATATTTATAGCAACTATGCCAAAAATTAAGGTGCTTTACTTGATTAATTACAAACCAATACACAACTACCAGTCGCTCTCAGAGATGTCAATTATCTTTTAATCAGTCATTATCATGAAATTTCCATTACAAAATTGGGACTTAATAATAGATTAAATGTTAATAACGTCTCTGAAGTGGCTGTAATATAATAAAATAAAGTAATATAGCAAGTAAGGCCATAAGTAATTGTATTGCCGATACAATCGATTACTGTTTTAGTTAATTAGTTTAATTTATTTTTTCTCTGGTCTAGGGGTTCAGTTGTTGAACTAGACTGCATGAGGTCCCGGGTTCGAATCCCGGGTCGGGCAACAAAAAGAAAATTGGGTTTTTCTAATTTTCTAATAAAAAAAATATTGCTCGGGATAGGATATGTGCCCAGTTGGCGATAGGCTTGCCACCTATTCCATTGTGGGACTTCTTCTTCGTCTAGTCGTAGGTGACCTGGTTGTGCCTCTGCCTAGCTCTTCGAGGATAATGGCGTGATGATACAGGGTACAGAATTAATTATTGTAATTATAACCTTATGTTATTTCAATGTTGGTCTGGGTCTGCTGAGTAGAATAGAATATCTGCCCCTCTGCCTGACAGCTTGTAAGAAACGAGCATTTGTTTAGGCCGTTACCAATTAGGCTACACGTGTTAAAGTGCTGCGTGACAACTTGTCCGGGTAGGGGTCCATGGCCTTACCTATTCCTGACGCTATAATAACTCTATCATGTTCCGGTCCAGAGACTATTGCAGTCGGTAACTACACTTGCACACTAGATCTAATATCCCGGCCACAAGACAGCGACTCATCTTTAATATATATGGTGTCTGTAAGCTACAGTGATAACTGTAGACCATTGTACCATTATACGATTTTTTTGGAAGTGAAACTTCTTAAGAATCGTTATGATTTCAAAATGGGTGCAACGGAATAGCGACAGGCAAGAGACACAAATATATATTCATCTCATTCTTTTGCAGGTAAGAGACACAAGTATATCTTCATCTCATTCTTTTGTCGATTTACTGAAGTTTCACTTCTATCGTGTATGAATCGCACATACACCTTTTTTATGATAATGGAAGGCTAACAAGCAGTCGGATCTCCTGATGTTAAGAAATTCACGCCGCCTAGAGACGACAAAGGTGGTAATGGTGCGTTGCTAACCTGAGGCCTCTAGAAAAGGTAAGTTTACCGGCTACCTCGACCTCCAAACCGGAACACGCCATGACGTTATGGCGGCAGGAGTAGGTAAGGCGGTGGTACCAATACGGGCGAGTCGCTGCGAAACTCTACCACCTTGTTAGATGTCACGATGTTAGTGACGGTGAGCCTATTATCGCCTTCTACGAGCTGCCTAGCAAGGAAGGCAGATGGTCTATTCTACAAAAGGAGCCCGGACCAACACGGGCAAAAGCCACGGGGAAGAGCCTGTGCTTGTTCACATAGTATACAGGGTTACACCTAAATCACTAGCCAAATTTTGAGAAACGGTTTGGAATCGTTAACACTTTCGATTTATGAAAAAACTAAAAATTACAAAAAAATCAATTTATAACTAATAACAATTTATAACAAGATGGATGGTTACAACGTAAACTAAGTATAAAACTGGTCCCCACCGACCGCAGTCGCATTTGCAGACTAGTGACGTCATGACTCGTACTAGGTGCGACATAGCGTGATAACAAGTGAATCATTTTTGATGGCTGTTTTAAATAATTGTTTATTAAAGTAAATATTACAATTTGACAATAATATTAAAAATGCATTACCGTTTAAGAATTTAACCCAATTATATAAAAAATTGGCTAATCCTTTCAAAGTAACCCTGTAGAAAAATATACACTTGCATAAAAAAATATTATTATGGCCAAATATTAGTGGCCAAAATGTACGGCGAAGGATTCTCCTCCTTATAAAAAATGGTGTCTTATAGGCGACAGATTAATCTTTCCATCAAAAAAGCCTTCGCTATTTTATACCATCAAAATATAATAATTCCAATAATCCTCTTTCTCTCTTCAGGTTGCAATGGGCAGCTGGTTAAGTAGTTTATGGTGGGGCGGAGATCCAGACATAGTGGATCCAGTATCAGGCCTAACCAAACGGGACATACACGCAGTAAAAAAGTCATGGGCACCCGTCTACAAGAATAGTATAGTTAATGGAACAGAAATATTAAGAAGGTAACGTATTGCTACCACTATAACTTAACGCACCAGTAACATTTAGATGACTGTCGTATCCTACCATCAGGAGAGTCGCTTGTTCGCTGTCCTATAAAACAAAAAGCGTGAAGTTTTATATCATTTAACTTTTTTTTTATATCATTTATATTATTTTCCCATGGCATTTTTTTAAAGATATAACACATATGCAGAAGTTTTCGAAACCTACAGACCTTCAGATTGAGTCACCGTAATGTTTATCTAATTCTTTATAGTATAAAATCTTTGACACAAAACATGGATAGTGATATGTGGAAATGCACAAAAGGTGGGCTTATCTCTAGGTCTACAGATTTCTTCCAGCCAACCCAAAATATTACAATCTGTGGTGAAATAGAAGAAGGCATCATGCACAGTAAATAAACAACCTAAACATAATAATAATATAAAAAATATGTAATAATATGGGAATGACATATTATAAAATATTATAAATGAAATTAATAAATCTGTATAAATGAGGAACGTGAAAGCCAAAAATTGTTTTGTAAGCGTTAATATTGCGTGATTGTTAATATTGCTATTTTATAGTTTTTGTAATCGTTAAACACATCCAAAAACAATTTTACTATATTGCATTTTCGTCAAGATTTATGTAAAAGGGAAGCAATATTATTAGTCGCTTGTTGCTATGAAGTGAGATAGATGAAAAATCTAACAGGTCAGGTGAAGAGAGATAACAGATCTTCGGGGAATTTGCCTTAAATATCGATTTGAGTACAAGCAGCATTTTGGTTACCATTTATTTACGAGTATGTAGTTTATTCTTTGTATCTTCAATATAATTCCAAAGAGGTTAGTATATCGTGTATTTCCTCGCTGCCGCCAAATTTCACTAATTGAGCTTTAGTGACGAGGCCACCGCTATACTCAAGACTCTGAAATGACTTTGTATATAGTGACGTATGACTGTTAATATGGATTAATTAATACTCATGGCGTAAAGGTCCTAGCCGGCCCCAGAAAGGGTCAAATTAAGTAATAAATAGTAAAAAAAGAGAGTTTTGGCGCCGCGCCATCGTGAATTTAGATGGTCCTAGTTTTTTCGTAATGATTGAACTTCGTGAAAATTATGAGTAAAATTAGTTAATTTAGGTGGAAATTAGTTCAATTTTGTTCAGTTAAAGTGCACAAGTGAAATGTGTAAGGAGAAATTAGTGAGTAACGGGGCCATCGATTTACTCAAGACCGTGACTTTGTATGTAGTGACGTATAGCTGTTAATAAGAATTAATTTATACAGAAAACATGGCAGCATGGCCTAAAGGTCCTAGCTGGCCACAGAAAGGGTAAAAAAAACAAGTATCCTCTTAACGATAAACGTAAAGTACCTACATTTATTTATCTTAAAAAAAATCTTTAGTTGTAAAGCATTGCAAAGCCTGATGTTGTAAAAAGTGAAACCGGTTCTCTTATCTGTAACATCAAGTGTTACAGTAAGCGTGCTGTGAAAAAGTACAAGTGTTGTTTGAAAAGTAAATATCAATATAGTTCAACACAATTTAGCACTTACCATATGTGTGTATTATTTTCACAGTTTGACATTAACATGAAATATTTGCTTACTATGTGTATTTTTAAAGAAAAAGACAAACAAGAGAGACGGATATCCTGATAGCAAGAAACGTTGACTGTAGATAATGAAGACAGTATGTTGCAAACTCGGGGCTGGGATATAGAGCCTCAAATTGCTTAAGCAAATTTACAAGCCACAGTTATTACTACTATTATTTTGGGAATTTATTTATGTAGAACTTTATTGCAACCAAAAAGCAAAAATATATAAATACAGAAGTAAAAATGCCCAAAAAGGCGAGCTTATCTCTATCTACAGATATTTTCCAGCAAACCTAAAAAGTTAAAACTGTGAAAATGAAATAGAAGACATAGTGTACAACAAACGATTAGATATAGATATACTAAGAACTACTAATATTATAAATGCGAAAGTTTGCGTGTTTGTTTGTTTGTTACTCCTTCACGCGAAAATTGCTAAACAGGTTTTTATTAAATTTGGAACACACACATAGAGAGTAACTTTGATTAACACATATGATAGTTTTTAACCCGAAGAAATGTTCCTGTAGGATAACCACTCGGTTAACACTGAGGGTACCAGCTAGTAAAATATAATAAGCTAGCTTTTACCCGCGACTTCGCCCGCGTGGTCCCACAGGAAAATTATGTCGGGATATTCTTGTGTTAATTCAATCCTCTATGACCTTCTATGTGTGTTTCAAATTTCATGAAAATCTGTTTTTGCGTGAAGGAGTATCAAACAAACAAACATACAAACTTTCGCATATACAATATTAACAGGATAGGATAAGTGTCTAAAAACAAAATAGGTACAATTATCATTAGTGAAAATATCTTTACAGGGTATATACGAGTTTATTATTGTGTCAACGAAAATTGATGTTCCTTTAATTTACGTTTTTTCCCGAGTACTCTGTGCCGAATAGATCTGCTTTCCTGTCTGGCAGTTTGTTAGAGGCAACCATAGTTTACATGTACAATTACCCACAAGACCGCTGGTGCTAAAGTCCTATGCAGCAACTAGCCCGGGTAAGGATCCCCCGCCTTCCTAACTCCTGTCGCCAAAATGTTAGTGTATTGTTCCTGCCCGGGTAGTACAGTCACATCAGGCTACTAAAAGTAGACAGAAGAAAACATTTTTAGAGTTTTTGTATATAATCACATATGTACGCTAGTGGTCGACAGGTGTTGGACTTGACATTCTGAGGTCCCAGGTTCGGTTCCCTGGTCGGGAAACAAAAAGAAAACAATTTTCTAAAAAACTGTTGCTTGGGATTGGATTTGTGCCCAGTGACGATAGGCTTGCCACTTATCACATTGTAGGAGTTAGTGTCTTCGGTTAGTCGTGGGTGCTCTGGTTGTGCCTCTGCCTATTTCTTCGGATCGGATATGGACGTGAAGATATTTTTTTTTTATTTACAACAAACATCCCCGAAGAGATCTAAAGCTAGAGTCCGGAGTTTGTAATAAAAATATGAGCAACAAATTCATATTAAAATACGTAGGTCACACAAAAAAAACAACATGTTATGATCAAAATATTATGTTTATTACTTTTCAAAATAATCTCCTTTACATTTTAAACATTTTTTCATGCGATCGAACTATTTTTTAAAACAGGAAGACCAGAGAATGCATGTTTTCTACATGCTGATTGAACGCTGTCACTGTCTTTTAGGAGTTGGTAAAAATAAAACCTCTAATCAAATCTTTAACTTTGGGGAAAATACAGAAATCAGGGTGCTAGGTCGGGGCTTTGCGCAGGATGAGTGAGGAGATGTACTTTTTCGGAAGCGGAAGGAATTACTTTGTTTTGTTGGCCTTGTGTGAAGAAACGTTATCATGGTGTAGGAGAATGCGGCTTTTGGGTCGTCTTTCGCGAACTTTTTCTAACAACCTGGGAAACAAATGGTACAATACCGCTTAGCATTAACACTATTTTGATCTTCAAGTGGAATTGTACAGATGGGACGCGTAACTGAGAAAAAAACGCAATCATTTTTTTACCAACGTTTCTCGCCTGTCTTAGGGGGCGTCCACAAGTTTAAAGGGGGGAGGGGGTCGATTCAAATCTCACCTAATCTTACGTTGGAGAGAGGGGGGGTCTCGGCAAATATCACGTAATTTTTTTGCTTCAATCACAAAAAAAATGCTATTTTGGTCCATTTCATCCATACTTAAGATTTACTCTTAAGCAAAATCGTAATACAACGAAGATCATTCACTAATTCCTTCAAAAGAAAATAACTTCATTCATACCCGACTTGATACATCTACTGACTGTCAAACCACCGTATAGGTATTTTCGTTGACGGCAGTTGAAGGTCGCTCTTTACGAAATTCGTCATGTAAGGAAACTCGACCACTCTCAAATTCAGGTGGTAGTGTACGGTAGATAGGACTAAAAATTAATCTACCTTTAAATTAATTTATAGTAAATTATGAAACTGTTCATAAATAAATAAAATGTTTATTAAAATGTAAATAAGGGCTGTGATTTAAATGTACATTTTGATAGAAATATGTAACTTCTTAAAATTAACTAAATATTTGCACACCACAATGTGGTAGAATATGTTGTATTTTTAAATAACTTTATAACAACCTTTTAACACACATATTCCGCAAATAAATAATTTTCACTTCATTTCATTTCAGTAAACCATCGCCTCATGGTGCTCAAACTATTTGCTTCTCTCCCAAAAGCATTTTGAAGACGAGCGGCACAATCTTGCGGAGAAAGAGCACTTTTAAACATTCATATTTTTAAACAAAGAAACACTTGTATTGTCTTACGTATCACTAATAATTTATAATTTTGTAAATAGCCAACCGGTTTCGCTTATACAGTATCATCAGGGCTACTTTTAAAATCATAAAAAAATTATCGCTCTAAAATCTTTTCGACCTAATTCCATTTTTGTTACGTACGTAGAACTTTGATGTGTGTTAAAAAAAACAATTGACAAATTATTTCCCGTCAGTTGTTTTTTTTTATTACTAGGAAGGTTGCAACGTTTAAAAAATTCGAAATTCAAATATTTCCGATTAGCTACACACATTGCCACACATAGCCACATTGTACACAACATTATTTCATAATATTAAAATGCGACCAAATCGTACACAATATAATTTCGTACCAAAATGTGGCCAAATCATACAGAATATTATTTCATATTAAAATGTGACCAAATCAAACACATTATTATTCTGGAACGATTAAATTTCTAAGAAATTTTAATGTCTAGTCTTCTTTTTCACTAAAATTACCTAATACCATCCGTAAATGAAAATATCAAGCATTTTTTTTGAGTAAATTTAACAATCGGATATTATCCGAGGGTGGTGTCAAGAGTCTCCGAAACCGGCGTGTTTGTATGAAAAGGGTTATGAATGTGAGGGAAACAAGACAGGTTTGTCAGGATCGTGAGGTCTGGCACTCGATACTCTCTGCCTACCTCGTAAGGGACTTGGCGTGAAGATATGCATATGTATGTAAATTTAACACATTTTTTCGAAACATATTTTTTAATATTTTTTTTTGTTTTCAGACTATTCAACACATATCCGAGATCCAAAGATCTCTTTAGAATGGTGAAAAACACTACCGAAGAAGAGTACACTCAGAACCCACAGTTCAGGGCGCATGTTATCAATTTAATGGTAGCTCTAAATCTCGCCGTCACCAACTTGCATGAGCCGAAAGTCGTCGCCGCTTTAATGAATAAGCTTGGGGAGTCACACGGTAGAAGAAAAATACAACAGGAGAATTTTTTTGTGAGCATTTTTATCTGTTAGAGATCGTAAGAGCGAGAGGGGGGTGTTCAAACTGCTAAAAAACATCATGTCCATCAAATGTGCATTAATCATGATGTTTTTAGCAGTTTTAACATTGTTACCTATAAGAAAGATCATTACTGTGGTCTAGCGGTTCAGGACTTGGCTGCATGAGGTCCCGGATTTGAATCCCGGGCTGGGCAACAAAAAAAATGTGGTATTTCCAATTTTCTAATAAAAAAATGTTGCTCTGGATTGGATATGTGCCCGGTTGGCGATAGGCTTGTCACCTATCACATTGTGGGACTTAGTGTCTTCGGCTAGTCGTAGGTGCACTGGTTGTGCCTCTGCCTACCTCTTCGGGGATATGGGCGTGAAGATACTTTATTACTTAGGGAGCGTTAAAACTGTTAAAAACATCATGCTCAATGGATATTAATCAAAGATCTTCTTGTGATATTTCTTTCTGACTTTTAAACATAACAAAAGAAAGAAGTAGATTGTCATATAAAGAACATAAAAAACATAACGTGTTGGTCCAGACTCCTTTGCACAATAGACCATCTGCTAGAAAGCTCGTAAAATGCGAGCATAGGCTTACCGTCACTAACACCGTGGCATCTGACTAGGTGGTAGAGTTTCGCAACGACTCGCCCGGATGGTACCACGGCCTTATCTATTCCTGCTACCATAACATCACTGCTTGCCGTTGACGTGTTTCGGTTTGGAGAATAAGGTAGCCGTTAAATTTTCTTTTGCGCAAGGCCTAATATCCCGGCCTCGCGAGAGTCGCTGCGAAACTCTACCACTTACTCTACCATAAGATGTTACGATGTTAATGGCGGTAAGCCTATGCTCGCCTTTTACGAGCTGCCTGGCAGTTGGTCTATTCTGCAAAGGAGCCCGGACCAACACGGGGACAGGGGGGGGGGCTTGTATGAAAAGGCTAATAAATGCGAAGGAAGCTGGGCAGGTTTGCAGAAATC
>NJDC01004457.1:39028-67390 GCA_002245475.1 Calephelis virginiensis
GCAGTTGGTCTATTCTGCAAAGGAGCCCGGACCAACACGGGGACAGGGGGGGGGGCTTGTATGAAAAGGCTAATAAATGCGAAGGAAGCTGGGCAGGTTTGCAGAAATCGTGACACTTGTGCACTTGAAACTCTCTACCTAATGCGCATGGGACTTGGTGTGAATAATGGTAATATTTAATGACCATCTAATCAGAGCCTATAGTACCTAAATAGTTTTGAAAACTAATCACTACAGACCCTGTATAAACATGTTCAGATGAAATCATAATATTCATGAATCAGCCGTCTCTGGCTGACAAGCCGCGTCGTCGAACCAACGAAAAACCAACCCTGAATACAAATTGGTAAATCAAAAGCTAATCATAATAAAGAATCGTAGATCAGACGTTTTATTGCTATCTCTGTGTAGTTTATTACAAATAAAACTTTAATTTTATTTACAGGACTTAAAAGATGTTCTAGTGAAGATGTTTATAGAGGTGCTAAATTTGGATCAAACGACGCTCGTCGCTTGGGGCAAGACAGTAGATTTTTGGTATAAGCACATATTTGAAACACTAAAAGACGAAGCCGCTAGATAACTGCAAAGTAGCTAATAAACTCTATTTCAAATTATTGCATTTTTATTAAAAGCGTTTTTTTATGTGATAAGACAGTGAATAACCTCACGGCACTCCTGATGGTAAGAAATATCGTGGCCTATTAACACCACAGATATTATAGGTGCGTCACTGACCTGTGGCCAGGATCTTGGCTCTTTTTAACGAGTGGAAATCCTCATGGATACCCGCCGCTTTCGGGGGAAGTGGGGGGTTAGACTCCTATCGGCTAAAACCACTCGGTGACCGTCCTCTGTGCGTATCGGGTGACTGCGAGATCTCCGAAGAAAGACCGTTGTCACCCTTACACCGCCTACAGGCTCATACGCTCAGAAGCCTCCACCTTCTGGTGCCATCACTTTGACGACAGTAGCATGGGATCACACCATGCTATACTGCCTCACATCCCGGGCTGCTTTTTAAGCCAACTGACACTTTTAGTTGCCTCTTACGACAGGTAGAGGATACCGTAGCCCTATTCGTCGCCCGGTACTACAGGGCCCAGGATGTTGGCCCATTGTCCAAGTCTACCGACTACCCTCCGGACCGGAACACGATAATGTCGTTACGGCAGCAGGAATAGGTGAGGCGGTGGATCCCTATCCGGGCAAGTGCTGCTCAGCACTCTGCCACCAGTGATGGCAGCGACCCATTAAACCTTTGCTCGCCTCTTACGAGCTGCCTGGTGGGAAAGGCAGATGATCTATTCTACACAGGGGACCCGGATCAACACGGGGGAACAACGGGGGCGTACAAGAGTTATTTAGTTGGTTCACACCTACTTGATTTTTTTCCGATAGGACAACAATAAAATTGCAAAGAAACCGACTTACTGACGATTACAAAACGTGTATAATATTAATGAAATATGTTTCAATAACTATAATCTACGACAACCATAGAAATATAATGTCAATGACGATGATAAATGAAGTATTTTTCTGGAATCATCAGATCCAGACTTGGTTGCAATGAGACTACGTCAGAAGTACACTCTTTGAATCAAAAAAAGAATTTTTAAAATCGGTTCAGAATTTACGGATAAATCGGTTAACATAAAAATATGGAGGAGTCGAACATATCACCTCCTCCTTTTTTTTTAATTAGGTTAAAATCCACACGGCTCACCTAAAGGTAAGAAGCAACCGATGCCAGAGACGTTTTAAGTAGTTACTTTGCTGTCCTGTGGTCGGGATGTTAAATCTAATATTAAACACGACAGTGCCAAACACTGTCATTATGACGTCAAGGATAAGTAAGGGCCAGGCCACAACACTGCGTTGCGACGTCGCATCGCCAAAACGACGTCGCACAGTTACACGATACGAAGTCAAAAAAATTTCATCTGATACGACCTCGGATGACAAGACAGTAACCAACGGTTTAGTTTCTAATGAGACATGGACCTCACTACGCGTGTTCTACTTTTGCTTGCGTGAAGACGTATTAAGAAAAAGAAACTGAAAAAAAGGAGGTGCAACCATTACTGACAGACGATATGAATACAGATGGAAAATTGTATTGAGTCGAGATGGCGCACATACGTTTGAAGAAATGATTACCTATTGACGATTTTTTGTAAATTTTACACAAACACTAAAATGAAGTGGAGCAGGAGCTAATATAATCAGAAAGGAATTTTATAATTATTTTAATAGTGACATGGGAGGTCTTATTTGGCAATTAACAAAATATAAATGTTTATAAGTACTTACTTACTGAGTTTATATTTTTCAACACTATTTAACTCCTCAAAATTTGAATATTAACTTGCACACACTTCCCCTCCATGCTTCTGTTTTTAAAATGTTGTCTTCGAATTGCTATATAGTTTTGTCCTCAAGGACGGGACGGTCGTAAATTAAGGAGATATGGGGCCCTACCATGAACGCTTATAGCAGTATTATTTCCATCTTAATAAATGTTCGCTTTTATAAGCAACTTTATGGTATACGTCATAAGGTTTTCTTTCTTTGATGACAATTAATGTTATTGAAATAATACTGTTTTAAGAGGTTATGGTAACGTCCCCCTGTACTCCGCCATCGCATGTACATATGGACACCGACTAAACGGTATCGCATTGTCGTATCGCAGATTTATACGTTGTGGCAGCACATCGGAAATTTTCGCGTTGTGTTGTTTTGTGGCCTGGCCCTAAGGCGGTGAATCCTGAACCTGAAAATATATTATCAAAATCAAAAATATTATTAATTGCATTAAAAGTCAACGACTACCACATATAACAAAACGGTACTCAAAACGAACTTTGACAAACTAAGACTTGCTATTCATTATTTTTCTGACGTAAGTAGTTATTTACCACGAGTATGTAGTTAAAACGTATTTTATACTTTCTCCCCCTTACTAATAAAACTTAAGCGCCTGTTCATCTGGTGTGTACAACTTCATTTTTTGTTGGCAAGTGAAGTTACACACCAAATTCTAATGTTTTTAATAAACGTTTTCCGAGGAATACTTTAAAAACGTCTGTATAATTGTCGTGTACACTCTAATTTGGGAGCAAAAAGCGTTTTGTCTCTTCTATTACTTTCATTGAAAGACGATAGCGATAGCTTAAAGTTAGTTTAGTGATTGCCCAACAAAATTATTATTTAGAAAAAGTAAAACGCATTTATTCCGAGCAGTAGGGTTACTCTTGAATCTCGATATCATGCGAATTGGAAATTGGAATCGTATATGTCACTTTAGGTACTTTTGAACACAGAATTAGGGGATTATTAACATTTAGATACAAATAAATTCAACGAATAGGGTAAAATAATTTACTATTTACTATTAATTAAATGGTAATAATTCGCCAGTATTGTGTCCAAGAGTACCTAAAATGACATATTCGATTCTAACTTCCAATATTGCATGAATCGAGCTTCGAGAGTAACCCTACTGTACCAGCTGCTTGCTCTCGATCTCGTCAGCGAAGAATTGTAACGATTTTTTTATAAACTTTCAGTCCCTGATAAAATTCATTTAAGAATTTAAATAAAAAAAGTATGTTTGAACTCGAATACTTAATTGTAGGCATATGAATCGGTTCAGTGATTATGCCATGAAAGAGCAACAGACAGACTTTATAATAATAATATAGAGGAAAATGAACTAGTATGAATAAGTTTAGAACAACAAGAATTCGCCCGTATTTGCAACTTGCCCGGGCAGGGATATATCATAATATACCGCCTTACCTATGACCAATGTCCTACGGGGCTATTCAGTATCTTTTTAGTGATAATCGCAGGGTAAAGTGTACACTAAGTAGCTGTCAAATGACATATTTTGTATTTTCTATCTTAATTGTATTTCTGTTGGTCACAGAAGATAGTAAATACAAAACATAGGTATCATTTGACAGCTATTTGATTACACTTTACCGAGTGATCATCACTAAAACGATACTGAATTAGCCACCTGTTCTGGTCCAAGGGTAGGGTAGCTTGTACACTTGCTCAATTAACCTAACATCCTGTCCATAGAACATCGACGCACCTACATCTATGGTGTCTCAAGGCTGCGATTATCTCTTACCATTAGAAAAGACTATTTCGATGTTTTTTGCCATAAAAAAATACGTCCTACCAGAAATCTGTAAAATACTAACAGACCTGGTAAACTTCGACCAGTTGGCACTTCTCAATCGGTGTGCGTTACCCCAGCAAGAAAGTAGCACCTAGACTGATATGAGTGGGACAAATAATTAGTGCTCGATGTACTGTAAATGTGCGCCAAATAACAAAATTGTGCATGTTGTCGCTTCACTTCTTGCTGGGGTAACGTTACCCACTAATAATTATTTGTCCCACTCATATCACTCTTGGTGCTATTTATGTACATAAGAAGATAGAATTTACTCCTCAGTTTTATTCTTTTAAGCAGAGGTATTTATTTATTTAGAATAAGCTTTCTAACATGGCATGTCTATTATATTATATGGAAACACTTGGTCATACTCATAAATCGCCTTTCCCATCAGAAATCTTAATCAACATTAATTGTAAATAAATTTATATTTATATTTTATAAATTTCCGTATATACCTCGGAAATTTTGGCCTATTCTACGCGAGCTTTGCTGATAAAAACTAAATGTAAGCTAGAACCTAGACAACTAAATTTCATGTTGAATAAATAAACTTTACTTCCAAGCAACAGATATTTGGGATAGGAATGGAAGTTGGAAAAAATAAAACACCGTATTTATATATTTTTTTTATTTTTTTTACAATTAATCAGATAACATACATATCAAACCAGCCGAAGATGGCTAAACCCATTTATTATCTAAACTTATGAACAATACAAGAAATTGATACATCTCAAATTCGCCTTACTTTAAATATATAGATATATTATAATATATGCATCCACTCTACACATAATCTACAACCTACTTATTCATAATCTAAGTTTTGCATAAATTCAAAGTAAATATGCCCAAAAGAAATATTGTTGAACTATGAATATACATATAACTTTTTGGCAATTAATTGAGTATCATTTCTGTGCATAGCAAAATTAATTTTCTTTAACATGTAACTTAGATCTTATCCATAAAGAGGCCACAAATATAACATGCGTTTCTGTCGTCAGTTCGATTACATAGGGACTTTTGTTTAACATTATTGCCTATTCTAAACATTACTCTTATGAAATGTAAGAAAAATATCCTTACGCGATAACTGAATTAACCTAGCAGTGCTGTGCAAGTGGGTATCGATACTTACCGTGCGTCCGAGTCGATAAACGCGCTTCTCCGCTTCGTCTTTGTGCGTACACTAGCGTGTCGACTCGGGCGCACCGTACGCATACGACGCCATACCTTACTATACGATATACGTAATACCGAATACAATACCATACTGCATACAACACTTCACATAATGATCAAAACAACTATTTGTCATCTACATAAAACTTTCTCCAAATGTTTTTATATTAAAATATCTACTTATTGTAACCTCTAATTAGTTACAGCCAACTTTACAAATAATTGATACATTAGACTCTCAAATAGATCTCTACTAACTATTATTAATGGTAAAAAATAAAGAATAAAATACTTCTAAACATTGCATTTCAATCACATAAGGTTTAGTATAATTAATTATACAATAATAACATCTTTTAAAACCCGAACATAAGTATTACAAAGAACATTGATATCGTTGACTTATGGAATGGAAAATAGCACACTTAAATTCACTAACGGTTACACTTACATAATAATTATTGTTCTCCTGTTTTGTTTGTAAAATACATTGCTTTTAGGTAGCTTAAGAAAAAAATAACAATAAAAATATATCAACTATTTTATACGCTGATATAGTTCTCGATATAGCTTAAAAATTAACTTAAAAGAAATGTTAATACAGGTGGATGTACCAAATAACAGCGCAGTGCGGTAAGTACGGAGACGAAGTCTGTCGTGAGGTTACTGAACGAGGTATATAGTGATCAAAGTGAAGGAGGCTCTGTCGAAGCAAAACCTTTGCAAAGGTCGCAGCAATTCGACATCTGCTTCTCTTATTTGGTACGATAGAGGACCTTACACGGTATGCTCTGCAAATGAAATCCAATAAACATTTAAGTTACTCACTATTTATTTATAGATTAGTCTGTTTCAATTTTTGGTATACAAATCTCAGTCAGGTTTGAAAACATTTGAACCTTGATCATCTTTGTTACAGAAAATGACGGACTAGATTATAGAAGCATATAAAATTGTTTAACTATACAAAATAATCAGTCATTTTTTTTTAATATTGTTCTGATATATGTATGTTTTTTTTTGCATGTCTTGTCAGGCGGTATCCATTTCTTTAGACATATATGCAAAATTACTGAATTGTAAAAGTCAACAGGATTACAAGTTAAAATTATATTACACTTTTTAGCTGCTAAGATTACAAAATAGCTCAACACTACAAGCGTATACGCATACAGTACGAGTTATGATTACGGGTTATAGCTAACTTGCTTTTATCCTGCAACTACATTACAATTGTTAGACATTTGAGATGCGTTCCGCCTGAACAAGACTTCGTATAAGGTCCTTTAACGATCAATACACATTTTGAATATTCTCTGAGAAGACGTAACTGACGACAATTAACAGAGATTAGAAACAGCTTTAAAAATTTAAAATAAATGCCGAAAACAGTACACAAAAATAAGGAACACTACAAGAAGCAATCAAATTGCGAACACATTTGTACTACATAAAAATTAATACACAACCTTTGCGCGAAAAGAATTAATATAAACTTTTTACAATGAAACAGGTAACACTTATAGTGATGCTAGAGATTTTACTTATCTTAAACTCCCCAATATGCAATGATAGGACAACAAAACATTACAACACGCGTCATATAAATATACACTGTTCAAAGTACCTGTTTCATTATTTAATACTACGTCTTTAGAATTAAAATTTTCTCATCACAGAGATTTGCAAGAGAAAGTCCTTTAATCTATTGATATTATGAAAATTCAGTATTCGTCTACTTTTAAAAGTATTTTGAGAGTTATTAGTGTAATGAGATGAAAACGGCTTACATCTACAACTTATCGATACATAAAACTATCGATTACATTTTAAATTTTATCGATATCTTTATGAATTACGTCACTGAAAACACTTTATATAACTACGTTGTACTTTAACTCAAAGGTGGTACCGAAAAATATATTTTATTATAAAACAATGCCAATATTTAATATTACTTTAGAGCGGTGACATTATGTAATAATACTACCAATACTATAGGCGATATTTTTATTATTATTATGATAACTTAGGATTTTATTCATCGAACCTAACGCAATTACGGAATTTATGGATATGGAAAATACAACAAAATGATTCGATCAAGAAATGTTATCGATATGCAACGTTAAGATCAAATATTAAAATAAACACAATTTCAGATGACATCGGTGGTATTGAAGCTAGCATCAGTCTGTCCGTACGAATGACGATGTCATGTCTCATGTCGGCTTCTGGAGCCTGCGCCCCTTGAGCCCGACAGGTGTTGAATAAATTAAACTTGTTCTTAAATCACTTGAATTTGAGCGAACAACTATTCGCGTATAACGAACCCTATACGCTACTAAAGTAAAAAAATATGCAAAGCAGTAACGTCTCGCCACAGTGTCGAAGGCAGTAGGAAACCTCTAATAAAATAAATATTTTTTTCATCCGCCTCACTGGATAATATTAAAAATATTTTCTTAATCACAGCTATCAGTCTGTCAAAATTTAAATTAAGTATATTTCAGAATTGGATCAAACGTTCCACTTACATAGGTTATTTATTCAAGTACAATCAAGGTACAAAAGTGACTAATGTAAGACCGCAGAGTATTGTGTGACGCCAATGTTGACATACAGAGGTTGTGCAGTTTGGAACATAGAAAATTTGGTCGTTGGTGCTTCTTCATTACGTATATCATGCGAGTGACGTCGACAACTCGAGACCAGCACAATTCACTTATACATGTACAAGAACGTCGAATATACAACTCCACACAGGTACAAAAGAGATCTAATGAAAGGATAATACGAACATTAAACTAGTTTCAACATTAGGATATGATTCATTATGCTCAATAACAAAAGCTCGTTTAAAGCGATGTTCGAATGCGAGAGAGACTAGAGAAGCAGTGTCTTGTGTAGTAATTAGTTAGTGAGCAGCAACTGGAGTCTACTGCATCAATTAACTGTTGGTGGGGGAAAGGGGTTGGCCTTGATACACATATATACAAAATGTAGTCCCGGGGGACATATGCACGTTCGTGTGATTCTATTCCAACATATAGTGACGTGCCATGGAAACACGAGGAGGCCCGGGCTGCGGGCGTGGGTTCGGACGCGCCGAAGCGCTCTGTGCTATCTGGTTGACTTAATGATCTACAATAACATTACATATAGCAGCTAAAAATATTCTCAGCAATCACATTTATTATATTACCAAATAGAGAATTTAGCTTACTTCAACATTTTAATCAATGGCCCGCTGTTTACACGTAAAGTCACTCAGTACATTATTTTGTTTAATTATAAGTTGTTTGTGTTTATCAAGAACACCCTATGTCTTACAGGCTACAATATATACGAATAATACAAAAATCCATTCGCTATAATTAAGGTAAATTTTAGATATTTAAACACTAAAATGTAAAATATTAAACATCCTAAATAAACTCTGATATTCCAATTTTAGGCATTAGCTCAATTAAATATATTTTTGAGTGACTATGAGAAATGAGAATAAATGCAATACAATAAATACTACCAACCATTCCCTGTAGGGGATTCCAAGCTGCTCGGTCGCTTATACCGCTACGTCAAAGCCCTCGTTACTTTATATTTGGTATCCACGTAAACGCACCACGAAACAAGACTAGAGGAATGATTGCCTCTGCGCAGGCGCATCCGCCTCACCGCCACGATCCCTCGTATTTAAGGAAGACTAGTTACATTGTAGATATCACCTAATGTGCTTCTATTGAATTAGGACGTCAACGACAACGTACAAAAATATATTTAAACAAACACAACAAGCAAATTTAACCTTATCAAATTAAAAGGCCCTCCAGAATATTGTTACACTATCACTACTTAATGATTCTAAAATTAGTCACATAACCATGTTTGCGCTAAATGGAAATGAGATGTCTTTTCGTACGCATCGCTAGAAATAGATTGATGTCTTGAAAATAATATCGTGCGTTTTAACCTCATACATATTTGGTCCCTATATGAGTTTACTATTGAAATAAAACGACGTGAGATCGCTTCAAAATGCGTAATAAAGCCAATATATGATACCACATCAATATCCGTAGTCAAAAATTCTTTTTTTAATAAATTAAACTATGTATCACATTAAATTTGACAGGTAGCTCCAATGAACAAGGACGATGTGATATCAATACCAATACAAAAAAAAATAGTATAGAAAGACTAATCGATTTTCGATGCAGTACTTTTTGATGGTCCGATATATCTTAATGTAAGTCCCGAAAATTGCCAATACCCTTGGCCGCCATTTTAGTGACGTCAATGATGTCAAGATATTTCAGCGACTACGCGTGTCGAGTGACGTCATAACATCACGTAGACTAATGTGGCCAGCGTATTAGAAATTTACGGACATAGAGCAGAGCATTTTCAATCTGCCTCTCTTGGCATGGAAGAATAAAAATTATAATAAAACAACAAGATAGTGAGCAAACTACTTCAATACTTGAGCTAAAATAATACCAGAGCAGCTTGGATAGAAGGCCAATCTCGGCGGTTTAAATAAATGGCTCCATTTGTACGATTAAGATATTTTTGTGATGTCAGAGATCCACACTTATTGCGAACATTGGTGGTCTATAATGGCATATCGACATCGACTTTGGCATAAGTGTTATGGAAATGTGGGAACGGCTACGCGACACATCACGATATACGACAGGTTAACTCAAGAACAAATAAATATCAATTCGCATAAAACTTCATGGAATATAAACAAAATAAATAGATAAAAACATTTACACTGTATATATAAAATGTCGATTGATGTCATAACACTTATAATAAAAGTAAAACACAGCTAAGCTCATTTATGATTTACACAAGGCCTGGGCGCTAACCCGCTGTTCGCAGCCTTATATTGTCTACGGACTACGGCCCGTCGGCGCCTAACACGCCGATCCTCACTGAACAAAACGATTCAACCTGCCAACGGTTACGGTAACGTACCACAGTTCATTGAGGCACAATCATTGGTTTTTATTAATTGCTTTCTTCTTTTTTTTTTGTTTTTTTTTTATTATATTTTTTTTAATTATATCCTTACATTTACATCTATGATAAACGTTATAATTACTTTTAGGTACGTAAATTTATTCTAAATAACAGAAACAAGTTACGAAAAATGTTAGAAAGTGAAAGCATGAAGCGTATTAAATTTTTAAGAATATAATTTCACAATATATACATATTACATTTGAGGTGTAATGTATAAATATACAACAACATAATAATAACATAGACTAAATTGCACGAGACGCAATTATGTGCAGGAAATAATGCAGTCATTGAACCGAGAGGAGATTCTGTTTGTCTCACAACCTAACCGGCTTCGGGATTTTGTCGCGTGTACGCTTTGCTACGCGGATCTATGGTAAACTATTTATTCAGTATTATGCTTTATTACGTATCTCTGAAATACGATCCCGGTTGTGTATAAGCTACTTAATAATGTTACTTACGAATTACAAATCTACGTAGGAGTGCGCTACAACATTACGTAGCCAAGTAGCAATGTTAGCTACAAAATAGCAGTCTTCTAATCTTGTAGCTACGAAATTAAAATTCGTTTTATTACATAACTACAAAATTACACAGCTGTTAAATGTTGTCGCTACAAAAGCACAAGGCTACGTAATAGTGTAGCTACGAAATATATCAGCTACGCCATTTCGTAGATATAATACATCAATGTAGCTTAGTAATGTTGAAAAAATAAAAATCTAAAACGAAATTATTAGTTTGTCTGCAGATATTAAACTAAATTATGATGCAATGCTTTCGTTTTAGAAAACAAATCAGACCGTGTGGCTAAGCGTCTACGCGACAATATAACACTAATAGGGCCCGACTGCCGCAACACCGATACCTATACTCACTACACCACAACGCCTATATTATGTCTCTTTAACATACTCATTAAGTACTGATTACATTATAAACTGACTAAACTTCAAGGCATGACTTCTTTCGTCTTTAATCTATGGACAACATATTCTATGGGGCACCAAATACTTATACTTTCCGTTACTACACATGTCTAATTCTGAAAAACTTTAAATTTTTATAAAAAATCAACTCTCGAATTTCTTTTATTGCTATTATTAAATTCACATTACGAGTTGTCACTACAAAGTAGTATAAAATTCAGTAAGACTCGGAGTAAAATAATATATTTTGATAGTAAAAATTATTTTTTTCTTATATTAAAATTGATATAAAACAAACACACGCGTAGTTTGAGCTCGACAGTCATAGAATTGACACAGCGCGTAACGTGTGCACTATTGTTGCATAGATGTAACACGAATGTTATAGGAACATCAGATCAATAACCCGTACCACAAACTAATTTTCAAATTAATTTGGAAGATATGTCTAAATAGAGATGCGTTTACAACCCAAAAGCTGTCCATATCTTTGATACTCAATCTTTGGCACCTAACATTTAACGAGAAGATCGACATGCGGTTTAATGATAATAATATATTGCGTTATGCAGTGCCTTAAACATCTTAAACTACAGCGAAATGTATGATGACAAAAGGCAACACAGATATTGCAACTGATAATATGATTCGTCAAACCGTCCATCGGTCCCACGTTTATTAATGACAAATGCTAAATCTTTTCTAATTGAACACATCATACAGAGAAACATTTAATGCTAAATCTAACAAGGGTCTGAAGCGATCGAAGAGTTCAAACGCACAAATACTTTCAATATCGCATTCAACTAACTTATTCGATTAGATTTGTGAAGTCCCCGAGCGCGAGACTCGATAAGGTACAGCAATACTTAGCCTAACTTAGCACTAGAATCGCTATGTTACTCGTAAGATCACTGGAAGATGCTCGTAATACCATACATACACGTATATTATAGTCATTTGCTTTTTGTGTGTAAAAGACCACAGTTCCGAGTGTATTTGTTTCATTTCGTACAGCTTTCGATCCTTTGAGGATTTGGGGCATTTCATACAAACGCAATACTTGTTGCAGGGCGATCTTTGATCTTTTAATTAACTGGCAACTCTAGCACCGCAATATTTGAATGGCACTGCGACTACGCGTACGCCATTACAATCCGCCATTTTTTTTAAAATGACAGTTGGTGAGTCAGTACGTTTCTTTTAGTGCGTAGATGGTTTTTCGCGTTCGGATGATTTTTACGTATTTCCCAGTTGTTATAAACATTTATAAAGCATACACTCGGAAATCATGATCACTAGGATTTTATTAGAAATCCCCATCGAAAAATCCCGTCCAGGTGAGAATGACCCACTAGAGAAGACCTTCTAGTGGGGATTACATTTATTTTAGAAAACTTAGCTAGTTTAACCTCTTTTTCTAGAAAAGAGATTAAAATCCTTTTGAAAGGGTTTTCAATGGTGACATCTATCCGACCTCAAGCTGGGTGGGCTCAGGACCGATCCGTTCGGCTCGGACGCGCGCTTGCCGCGCGTTTCGCTAATCCCGTAACATATGGTAATGATATATTTTGGCAGAGTATCTCTGTGGCACACCATCAATAAATTAAAATAGTAAATAAAAGTGTAAATAAATTTTCCATCATAACGAACATATACAAGTGCGATCGTTGCCGTAAAATATCAATAGTATGCTTATCGAAACCTAACATAGGACTTAAGTGTACACTTACAGCTACGATGATGTAATACCGAGAGACCTACAACTATAAGTATATTATTAACAGAATATCTAAAGCATATGTCACTTTGAATAACGTTCAAATTGAGCCTATAGAAAATACCACAAATCTTTTATTAAATAGATATTGATATGGCTAAATTTAAGTTAGAACTTTATTCTTACCTATACACAAAAGTGTAATATTTAAATTACCGTCAATTATAGTACTTTATAACACTTCTCACAAATGTATGTAATATAAAATGATAAAACAATTTTTCAATTTAATATATTAGGTTACCCTTACATTAGTCGTATAATCTAGATAATCGTTTCATATATTAAACATAAAGTGGCACTTGAATCACAAATACTGGAAAAAATTTGGGGAAACACCGGCATCGGCGCATACGCATTACGGCAGGCAAGAATCACGCCGCCGCGTTCCCGACTCAGACTATGCGGCTTAAAGGAATTTATACAATACTCTACAAGAATGCACTTCGAATCTCATCAATTACAATTTTTGTTTTATTTTCTTTTTATCTTTATAAAAAATTACAAACTAATTATAAAATCTTTGTTAGTAGGGCGAAATGCACTTATACACTTATTGCTGAATAAAAATATCACTACTGGAAAACGAAAGCTCATCATCACATATGAGAAATTTTTTTTAAAAACAGAATAAATAATAATTTAAAATACGACATGGTACGCGACAAAACACGAATAAAAATACACGAAAAGAAACTCGGAACCGCTCTACGGGCGAAACAGCAACAGCCCTCGAGCGCAACAAAATAAATACAGACTAAATTAAGATAAGGCCACGGGATAGTGACTGAGGTAGCCCGCGACGCAACTACTCTACATCCGACACCTTCATTATTTGGTAAACCGCGCGCGCACCTTCACGCCAGACCTCTGCCACCGGAGGCGGTGGCGCCCGCGTGCCCTCTCCCCTCCGTAAATATGTTGTAAATATTTTAACGCCCTTCATTTGTAAAAACAAGTTAAACTCGTTAAATTAAAATTAATAAATTTTCGAGAAATTAATGGAAATTATCATATACTTGTGTAGCATACTCTGATTTAAAGTTAATCTAAAGTAAAAATTGGATCACAGGGTATACATTTATAGAAAAAAAATATTGTGAAATGAATTATAAATTTTATTTCAAATATATATTAGTTGATTTAAGCGTATTGAAGAAAAAAACTGTAATTTAAAAAATATATTACTAAGTATGCCTAACTTTGCTACTTAGGATGTAGCTGTCCACATTTTTTAAGTAGCCAATAAAATCAAAACGATTTCAATAAAATACAGGTGAAATATAAGTATCGAATACGAAACAGTCTCAGTCAACTGACTCTTACATTTCATTATTTGCCTTTGTATTTTGTCAAATAGGACCAAGTTTAATCGTATCATTTACGAAAGGGATTTAACCACGGAAGTCAGAATGGTTGACACGTGCCGTTGTTTTTAGGTCTGACATAAAGTTGAGCGCGATATATAATTTACAGACGCTGGCGGGCGAGCCGCGCGCGTCATACTTACGCGGCTCGCACGCCTCACTCCAGGTATGACCTCGATATATGTCTGCCGTTGTATATATATCTTATGTACACTAAAGATAATCTACATGAACACTTACGACACAGTAGACAATAGTATTGTGGACAGTTGGCTGTCGCGGTCGCGCCACGTCGCGTCGCGTCGCGGCGTCGCGCGCCCGCTACCACGTGACTAGGCGAATTAAATTAGTCCGGTGCTACCGGCAAAGCGTAATTACAATACAACTAGACACCTAAGGCAAAGGCTCCCACCAATCTAACAAATCACACCAATCGAATTCACGATCTCCGATTGGTCACAAATTCCACCAATCATATCCGAGGTAAAGCAATGCGCGCTTTCACGGTGGTTTCTTTAACATTTCCTATTCTGAGTCATAAAAATAACCTATCCTAATATTTTTAACTACCCGCGCATATCTCGGATTGTTTAGTTTCAACCAATCAGAAGCATAGTCGAACGCGATTGGTGTATTTTACGTGAGCCTCCCGAAGCACTGGTAATGATGTCTTCAAACGTACAATAGATTAAGTATCCTAGTGCAACAGTGACCAGTGGTGTGTGTGGTGGGGGGAGGGTGGGGAGCCGATTGGATTTGGTTTAGTTTAGATGGACTCGCCACCGAGTAGATCAGGCGGCAAGAATGAGTTGAGCGAGGAAGGGGTAGATCGTTGCTCGTGCTGATCAGGCCACAGTCCTTGGAAGGCGCCACCCCATCCATCCTGGGGAATAGAAATAAAAAAATAAATAAATAAACGTCATCCTGTCTTAAAACGCCGAAGGGTCTATAAATAATACACTACGAAGAACGAGAATTCTACCGATTTAAGATTGAAAAACATTTATGTTTGTCACAGGAAAGAGTGGTATGGCGTACCTTGGGCTGTCCGCCCTGGCGCCAGGCGCCGCCGCCGCCGGAGCCGAGATGCTGCAGGATCATCTGCACTTCGGACTCGGCCGGCGACTCCGCGAATATCGTTGTGTTGCTCAGCACGCAGTTGTTCAGCGCCATCTGGGCCTGCATACACAAAACAGTTTTTATTACATAACAAATCAAGGAACAAATCTTCTATTATAAAAAAATAGTATCTTCACGCCCATTTCGACTAGCCGAATACACTAAGTTCCACAATGTAATAGGTGGCAAACATATTGCCAACCGGGCACATATCTAATCCAGAACAACATTTTTATTAGAAAATTGAAAAACCCAAATTTTCGGTTTGTTGCCCGACCCGGAATTCGAACCCAGGACCTACGGCAGTCAAGTCCAACATCTGAACCGCTAGACCATAGAGGCGACAATCTTCTTATAATTATACATATGTCTTCTAATTATACACAAAAAAAGCTGTATTTTCCTTTTAACTATACGTAATTTTAATAAATGTAGAATTCACGAAAGCTAGGACGACGAATTGAAAACACACAAAAAAACTTATTCCCAAGTAGATATATATTCATTATGTTTGAAAACAACAAGACAAGCAAGTAGTGCAACCACAGTCCATGCTGCAGTTTATCAATTCATTATGAAGTGTGTAATAATGTGTAATACTGTAAATAATATGTAGTAACCACGAGTTGTGTAAGTAATAGCAATGATCGTAAACAGTAATAAACATTACGTACCTTTGAAGCTTCCTCCCTAGTAGAGTAACGAGCCAAAGCGAGTCCTTGGTTTAAGTAGAGATGGAAGTTCTGCAACGGGCCATGTTGAACGCAAAGCGTCTTCAACGTCGACCCATCGATCTGTAAGCAAAATAAATAATTTGTAACAAAGATATTAAAACATTAAAGCTTAATTTTAATTTACCAAATATAATATTATCATAACGCCTACTTTGAAACTACATAATATATAGTTTAACTATATACGATCCCGCGATGTAGATATTTATCGTCAAATCTGGACTAACTCAGATAAATCTAGTTCGTCGTCGGAATGTGACGACCTATTCGACGTAGCAGGTAGACCAGCACCACAGTGCACAAATAGTCTAAAATCCCGACCATAGCATAGCGACACAACTGAAAGATCGATGGACGTATATAGAAAATGATTGTCTCCCCATTAGAAAATCCAAACGTTTCCTCTGTATCAACATAAAAAAATATCTAGTAGACAGTTTTTTTTCTGGAAGTTTAACAATATCATAAAAAAAAGTATCTTCACGCCCATATCCCCAAAGTGGTAGGCAGAGGCACAACCGGGGCACCCACGACTAGCCGAAGACACTAAGTCCCACAATGTGATAGGTGGCAAGCCTATCGCCAACCGGGCACATTTGCAATCCCGACCAAAATTTTTTTTATTAGAAAATTAGTAAAATCCCATTTTCTTTTTGTTGTCCGACCCGGGATTCGAACCCGGGACCTCATGCAGTCAAGTCCAACACCCGATCCGCTAGACCGCAGAGGCGATAAACTAAAAAAACTATAAATTGACATACCTGTGCGGTAAGATTCTTAAGGAGTAGCCAAGTAGATGCCTGCCAGGAAGGCACACTGCGTGTGTTGACGTGATGCTGGGGCCACTTGTTCAGTCCTGGGGGTGCCTGACGAGGCTTCGCTCCCCACGCATCACCAGGCTTTAGTCCCCCAGCACTTGTAGCTGGCGGGGCGTAGCTCCAGGTGGATGATGACAAGCTGCGTTCGCCGCCCGGGGGCGAAGTTTTACCGCCCAGCAGATCGGTCTCCTTGATAGATGTGATAGATAGCGGCGAGTGCACCACGGAACCGGGTGTCATTGCTGGATCGTCTTCTACATTCTTCATTTGATTTCCCTGGTGGGACATTTAAATACTATAATTACAGTTCATATGTCGTGTGTGGATAGGGCATTCATTTCTGGAAATGCAACAATTTTCAAAATCGCTTAAACATTTGTAAAGATTACTATATTAAAAATTTTACTTCCATATTCATAGCAAGTTTTAAAAAAATCCTCAGGTATTCACGGTGCGATGCACATTCAGTGATCTTTAGTTACTACTTGTACTTAGTTACGACAGAAAAATATTGATGGTACCTAGAGAGAAATAAATAACTTTTATATGCGGACGAAGACGAGGGCAAAAACTAGTATTCTATAAAATAAAATAACAGTTGCGGTAATTGTCTTTGCGCTCCTCTAGCGTATTATATCGCACAGAGCTCCCCCAGTGCCTCACCTTCCACGGCTTGCCCGGCTCGAACTCGGGCACGAGGTCGTACCCGGCGGGGTGCGAGTGCACCGGCCACGCGTCCTTCCCGTCCGCCACGTCCGCGCCGCCCTCGCCCCACCCCGACTCGCTGCGGCCCACGCCCCATGTACTGTTGCAATACAACATTCGTGTATATCTTTGAAAACTAAACACAATTATACACAACAATCCACAAGCCTACAAACATCAAAAATGTTCAATATGCATTGCCATCTCTAAGGCTGGAAGTTAACTATATAATTTACCAGCTGCCTAAGCTGTGACAATCATTGGCCAAGATCTGAACGAATTTTTACAAGTTATGAGAGACGAGAGAGAGAGTTAAGAGAGAGTTATCGCCTCTGTAGTCTAGCGGTCCGGGTGTTGGACTTGACTGCACGAGGTCCCGGGTTCGAATCCCGGGTCGGCCAACAAAATGAAAAATTGGATTTTTCCAATTTTCTAATAAAAAAAATGTTGGTCGGGATTGGAAATGTGCCCGGTTGGCGATAGGCTTGCCACCTATCACATTGTGGGACTTAGTATCTTCGGCTAGTCGTGGGTGCCCTGGTTGTGCCTCTGCCTACCTCTTCGGGGATATGGGCGTGAAGATACTTTTTTTTTTATGAGAGACGAATTCAAAATATCTTGAAAGAGAGTTAATTAAAGGAAGGGAAATATATTTTAAATTATATTTTACGTCTGCTACTTTGTACTTCACCAAGGTAAGTTGTAATTGTTTTCAGTCAAAAATTTGTAAGAACTTACGAATCAGGCTGTAGACCAATTTGGCCAAGTTGTGGGCTGGTTGCAGATTTAGCGGTGCCGGGTGCGCGGCTGAAGTCGGTCCCTTCACCATCCTTATCCAAGGAGGGCAACTTCCACTGGTTCAGACGTGACTTTTGATTACCACCGGGTCCATATGCCTGTGAGTATTTTTATTTCACTTACTTTTATCAACGTCTAACCTATCACTATATATACTAAAATTAGAGACCAATTAGAGAAGAAAGTAGGAAAGTGCACAAATTAAATAATCATGAAGAAATTAGTGTATCGTCTATTTCCTCGCTGCCGTCAAATCTCACTAATGAGCTTGAGTAACGAAGCCACCGCTTTACTCAAGACCCTGACGTGACATGACTTTGTACATAGTGACTGATGACTGTATATTGTTCAAGAATTAACTAACTTGATATTGGCAAAGTAGTCGTGAAAAACGATCGAAAGCCATATTTATAAAAGAAGAAGAAGAATCACAAAGAGCAAAACAAAACCTCTTCAGTACAAATAGAAATAATAACAAACAGAAGTTGGACATATATCCCAACAGTTTAAAGTAGTTTCCGACCATTTCGACTTTAAGATGTTATCGTGTAAACAAATACAATACCAAAAAACTTTCACCAAAACCATTCAAATCTAGACAATCAAGAATTTGGTCTACTTAGACTGCATTGTATGTAAATGTGTTAATTATAATACAAAATACTCACGGTTTGTGAATCCTTTGTAATACTCATGTCGCTGAAGTTATTTTGCAAGCCGGCGAGTGGGTCGTGGCTCTGCTTGAACAGATCACTGCCGCCGGTCTGTTGCTTCATATACAAAGCTTGTTGAGTTGCTATTTGGTTCTGTAAAGAACATTAATAGATAAGAAAATATTTTACAATCTCTGTCTTTCCATCTCACTTTTAAGTTTATCTGGAGTCAGATAAACTGAAAAGTTACAGTAGGGTTACTCTTGAATCTCCATCATGCAAATCGAAAATTAGAATCCTATATGTCATTCTAGGTACCCTTGAAAACAATACTATACGATTATTAACATTTAGTTCCAAAAAATTCAACTGATCTGATAAAACAATTTCTTGTTTATTAGCCGACCCGGTGAACTTGTATCGTTAGACATTAAAAGCTACTAGCAGTTTGTACGAATTAAGGCATTGTTTTTTTTTAAATATGTTCCTTAAAAATGTTCTCGTTTTTAACAGAAAAAAATAAGTACAATTGGTCAATCCGTTCAAGCGTGAAGTTAATACTTAGCTAGTATTGTGTTCAACAGTACCTAAAATTATATATTCGAGTCCAATTTCCAATTTGCATTAAAGATAAGATATATTCAAGTAACCCTTCAGAAAGCTTTATTCAAAAATGCCTGTACCGCTAAAACATCCTCCAAGTGGCATGCTTCTTCCTCTGTACTTATTGTATAATAAAAAACAAGCTTTGCACTCGTTTTCTCAACTTAACTCTTATAATACAGTTACCAAATCAACAAATCTATAAGAGAGTGTCTATGAGAATATTCAAATGATATATTCAAAATAAAAAAAATAATGGACAATGGAACTTCGAATTGTATTCAATTTGACCAGGCACAGAATTGCTATATTTCTCAATACTTTTATTGTCCTAGCTTATGCTTATTCACCTACAAATTTTTCATAAAGCAATAAAGTGTAACATATTTATAGCTTTTTCTGGACCCTCTCTTTAGATTACGGTTTATGTAAATGATATGTAGGACTTTTTTAAAAAACCTCTGAATTGAATATCAATATTTTCGATAACAATTAAAACTTTTAAAATTTATTGACAACGTGTATAGTAGAAATCATATACCGTGCTTTAAAAATTCGAATGAATTCAAAATATCCTATTGGAGTCAGTCCTAAAGTTTATAAAAAAATAACAACTTACTTGTAATGCTGTAATTTGTTGTTTGACTTTGGTTATTTGTACGGAACATTGTAGCGCAACTGCAGAGTTGGCTTTCGATATCGCGAGCGTGTGCTGCTGGACCAGCTGCTGCAGGACTTTGATCTACAAGAACATATTAAATTATACCCACATAATATCTTACACCTATGTACTATTCTATCCATCCTGCGACACTCATCTTTATGTTAGACCATGACTAACTTTTTGACCTGTTCATTACAATCGCACAACACATTTTCGTCGTGGGTAACGTTTAAATTTGAATTGTTAAATTCGACTTTTGTAAAAAAAAAACAAAGATATATCATTCTATGTAAATTGTAAACGGCTCTCAGCCGTAAAAGACAAACGTCGTCTATAAACACATTGGACGTGACTGGTGAATTTACACTACATATGCAAATTTATCAGCTACCCTGTTATTTAACACAGACCGCAATTCTACGTGCTGCAATGGGAAACCATTTTCCCATTGCAGCACATAGAGAATTGCGGAGCTTTGACGGTCTAATCCGAGCGAGCTGCAGCACTCTACTGTTTAGTTTAAATTGAAAAAAAAAACATTTAAACTAAAAAAGTGAACAGTTAATTTAATAATATACTTTATGTAATAAGTTATAAAAAAATATTACCTGTTGCAAGAGTTGATTGAGCAGCACGAGTGTTTGTGGTGCTAGAGGTTGGTTCAATATTTGGTGATTGAGATATCCGGCGGTGACCGCCATTTGTATCTGTTGGACGAGCATACGAAGCTGCGCCGTGCTGGGCTGCCCGCTGTTGCCGGTACCACTGTCGACAACATAAAAAGTGGATGTAAGTCAACTATGTTACTGAGGTGAGTAGAGATGAGTGATAGAAGAGATGTAGCACCTGTTAGGGTTGTAGGAGGGGTGGTGCTGCACGGAGGGCGGCGGCGGCTGGTTGAGCAGCTTCTGCACCTGCGCCGGGGTCACGGCCGGCACGTTGGGCTGCGGCTGGAACGGCCCGGGGTGGAAGTGCTCCTCCCGCCGCCACTCGCCGCCGCGCGCCGCCGCCAACATCTCCAGCGCCTCCTCCGCGTTCATGTCGCGGCTGCGCAGAGCCGCCTCCGCCTCGTCTTTCTTGAATCCCATGTCCACCAGGAATCTGATATGACCAAAAATTAGGTACAAATTTAAAAGAAATCGCCTATACCTAAACGACATTTAAATCTTTTATTTCTTTCAACTTGAGTCATCTTGAAATGTATGATAATTTTTGTTCCGGTATTTAAACGTGAATATACACTACAATGACGTATTACCTGAACTGCTTGCTGCCCCAGACCATCTCCTTGGGGAGGTGTTTGGGGTGTTGCAGCGCGGCGTTAGGCGGCGGCTTGGGTCCAGGCCACTCGCCGATATCGTCGGGCCAGGCGGCGGGCGGGCCGCTGGGCTTAGCCTTCATGGGCCACATAGGACCAGCGTCCGGCCACGCCGGCTCACGCTCCGGCCACGGTGCGTGCTCCTCTCCCCATCCACCGTTGCGTTGCCCGTGTCCCCATACCTGTACAGAAATAAAAACAATAAAATAATTTATTATGTCTATTATGTATTATTATGTATAACTTACTATTTATATTACCTTGTTATGCATATCTTATATGTCAACAAATTACGTCTATATAAATGTTCACTCATAAATAACAATGACTGAAAAAAAAAAGAGTAGTAGAAATTTGTATACAAAGATCTCATCATATGACTTAAAATACCGTAAACAAGACAGCGACGCACCAGTAACGTCTACGTCTACGTTGTTTAATGTCGTTAGGAGAGTTATCTGCTTTTTTTTTAATCAAATGAAATACATTTTATCGTTTCTAATTTTTGTCGTGTTTAACGAAAATAAAATTCAAACGCGTGATTTAAGCAGCCTAAACAGTAGCGAGTAAAGAGTGTGAAGTATTAGGTACCTCCTTGGGCGCGGGCAGACGCGCGGGCGGCGCGGCGGGCGCGGGCGGGGCGCCGACGCGGGGCACCATCCCGCCGCGCGCGCCCCACAGGGACGTGCCGTCGTCGAAACCCCCCGCCGCCGCTCGACGGGCAGCCGGCGGTGACGGCTCCTCCCAACCGCTCGCTTTCATCGCCTCTTTGGGACCCTACATAAATAATTATACACTTTATTATAACCCACGATTATAATTTCAGACATTATCTATATATAAAAAGCGAAAACTTTGGACCCCTTTTTACGAAAATTGTGCGGACGCAGGAGCACTTATAGTTTATGTGTAGGGTGCAGAAAGCTAATATTCTTCAATAATAATACTTATTAAGTACATTAAATCAATAAATAAAACATTACCCACACTACCATGCATTTGACATACACAAACAAATAATTGATGATAACGATTAAAAAATCACAACAATGTAGTTGGTCTTGAGAAATGAAGATGGCGTTCTTATCAACAAGATATTACAATTTATTTTGGTCGAATTTCGACCAACGGTCGCCCGTTAGTCGAAATTCTAACTAGTCACAATAAATACGTCAACAAAGGCGGTATTAGTGCAACCGAAAGATGTACGCTCAATCTTAATGTAATCGAAATATTTGTACTCATTAATGTAATGAAATATTTGAACTCGTTAAGATTTAGATGTATTATGATACTAAAAGTAAACAATAGAAGTTAAACACTTCTGAGAATTACTAGTAACTAGTAACTATTTAAATATATATAATTTCCAGTCAGCTCGACGAATATTTTTTTACTATTAGGATACTTATATGGGCGCCGGCAGCAGGGTGCAAGGGGGTTCAACTGCACCCCCCTGTCCGGAAAGAAAGTAGATAGAAAAAATTACATGACTGAACTTGCGGGAGAGAAATGCTTTTTCAAGACTATGTATGTATGGTTGTTTGTGTTCGTATGTAAATATGTATGTTGCTATACATGTTTATTTCGAAGTTTTATATTAGTTAACAGTATGTATTGATGGAGATGCACCCCCCTGAAAATAATCCTAGCGACACCCATTGATTTAGTATCAATGCAATACGATTTCACACATTTTTTCTCACCTGAGCTCCCCACTGATTGACAGCACCAGTGGGCATCATCTTGTTTGGACCGCCTGCGTGTTGATGATGTTGACTCCACATATCACCATTGAGACGGCCAGAGATTCCTCCTCGGAGATCATGACGGGGATCAGTCGGTTGCTGTCTAGGATCAGGCGTACGATGGGGATCAAGTCTTGGGTCACTGGGCCTATGAGGTTCACCCCAAGCGTTCCAATCATCTTTTTTGGGCACTCCCCACTGCTGAGTATGTTGGGGAGGTCCAGCTTGCCATTGTTGGGGTGGCGGTGGACCGGTCCAGAGATTGGCCGAGTCCGCCGCGTCATCATCTTCACCCCATGTTCCACCAATATTCGTTGTAGGCGTATGGCCCCAAGGGGTTTTAGTGGCAGGTTGCGGAGGGGGCTGACCCCCATTTCGCAAGTTAGCCTCCCATAAATCAGTACCGAGGAAAGCACCATTATTTATGTTAGGCTTCCATGCAGGTGGACCACCAGCTGATGGCTCAACCTTCGATCCTGGCTCGGGCGATCCAGGCACGTCCCAATTGGTATCTTGATTCACGTGTTGCTAAAAATAAAAGGAATTTATTTGCAAGATCGTTAAACAGGTTAAGTGTTTTGAAATGAAACTTTGCCAAATTGTCACTCGACTGATAATAATGTACAAATCTAAGTAAACAATGATACGCGTATCTGTTACTGGATATCTGTTATCTAATAAAAACTGGTATTCAAACATTTATAGCACATTCGAGATAACAATAACTTATAACAATAACTCAGTATAAATATCATAGAAAATAAACATGATGTAATTGTATTTACGAGAAGCCACGTGCGACTTCCTGCTGCTGCAGGGGTTATTTTAGCTTTAATGATTTAAGACATAATTTATCATACATTATACTAAAAACAACCATTACTGCATGTATCAACTATGAAGCCTGCTTTATTAATTAGTCATTTAAATAAAATCCATTTAAAAGACTGCACGAAAGCGAAAATTAAATAAGAGACAGCACATTTTATTAACTTATTGATTTAATATTGCTCTGATATATTTACCCTGAAAACAATACATAGCAAGCCATCTGTACAGATATAGCATTTATATTAAGGATTTTTTTGAAAGTTCAATGTAAGTCTACACACAGTTTTTCAAATAGTACTTGTGCTTTTCAACAATTCAGTTTTTAACTATTTATAATATACTTTAGGGAAAAAATGCAATCAATATCATTCCTTGTGGATTGTTTAGAATTACCACATTTGTATTTATGTACTACTACCCAAATTTTGGGTGAAGCAGTAAGAAACGAACATACAAAGTTTCGCATTTATATTATTAGTAAGATTAGTAAATAATCAACAAATACATAACATTATAATGAAATATATTTATTGATCTTAGATTATTAAATAAATACTAAGGGCTAAATTGTCAAATAAAGGGTATTGTTGAAAAGTACAAGTTCTATTTTAAAACAAGTGTTTATAAATATTACCGGAATTATACATGACTAACATATTATGGTCTAGCATAAACGTTACTATTGACCATCCAGTTTTAATATTGCAGACCCTGTTCCAATATGAAGACATTCCATTACCATAACAAGAATTTTGACCAGAAAATAAATTGTTTCAAATTAAAAGTTAATTAAGTTGGTTTATCCTCAATTACAAAGTAAACAACTCACAAAACTCACGTCTCATTACCTCTTTTGATTTTATTTATTACAAGCAGTTTCAAGCAGCTTCGCCTGCGTAACTTTGCTTTTACTGCACCGATTTTGATGAAACAAAACCTATGTCACTCAGGGATAATGTAGCATTCTAAGGATGCAAGAAATTTTTAAATCGGTACAGTAGTTTCGGAGCCTATTCATTTCAAACAAACAAAAAATCAAACATTTCCTCTTTATAATATTAGTATAGACTAGCTAGCTTCCATCCGCGGCTTCGCCCACTTCCTTAATTACACAAAAACATCTTTATAAACTACTAGTTGTCCCAGCGAATTTCGTTCATTCCGTTTAGTTTGCGTGGGGAAAATAAAGTATTGTTTTTCCTATTTTCCCCACAAATTTTCCGGTTTTTCTCTTCATCTCTCACAAAAAAAATAAGTATCCAAGTCAGTTCAGTCGCTCGGAAGTTATGCGCTTACCAATATTTATCAATTCATTTTTATATTATATCTAGCTATACCGGTGAACTTCGTTTCAACCGTTCAGTTAGAGGGGAAAAAATTGTCTAGTTTACATTTTCCTTGCAATTTTCCCGGTTTTTCTCTTCATAAGAACCTTATCCCGCCAATAACTAACACAATAAAAAAATAGCCAAATCCAGGTCTAGTCGTTCGGAAGTTATGCGATTGCCAGCACATTCAGCGATTCATTTTATTTTATAGATTGTAGTGTGATTCTGATGAATAAACTATATTACTGTGAAGTTTCATATAAATCCGTTCAATAATTTTTAAGTTAAAAAACAAACTTCCATGCTCACAAGCACGCATTTATAACATTTGTAGGGTTTTATGAACAATCCACCCCTCTTTCACAGAGGAACGATCATTAGCACATATTTCTTTTGCTAATGATTGTTCCTCGGGAATTACTTCTATCATTGATTAAAACCATGTGACAATGTATACAGGGTCCATCAAATTTATGAGGTGCTTGAATGTTAAAAATTGTACCATGTCACACAACAAGGGCCCAACCAAGAAAGAAAAAAAGCAAATGGACCTATTTACAGTAAAACTAGATGACCAGGTGAGATTGATCTGCTAAATGATTTTTCTTATTATAGTAAAAAAATTGGAGAGAGTTACTCTTATCACTTAAGGGTGATAAAATTTGATGAAAATCGTTAAAGCCGTTTCGGAGGAGTAACTAACATTATGACACAAGAATTTTAATGTGTAAGAAAGCACACACACTAAAGCACAAACGGTGATGATGGTACTTCACCATACTGAATGCTGGGCTATCAAGTCTTTTGCGCAAGGTTATGGACCACCTTAACCTTCAAAACCGAAAGACAATAGTGGCAGTACAGATCCGGCGGTGATACCATAACAGGAGCGTTGTCGTTAAACTCTACCATAAAATCAAGATCACGACGTTAATAGCAAAAATCTACTTCAGCCTCTTACAAACTCCTTGATAGTAATGCAAACAGCCTACATTTTGCAATGAATTGAAAATTGAAAATTATGAAATAGAAACAAAACCCTTTATATTTGTGTGTTGATCATGTGGTAAAAGTAAGTAAATTAATGTGTGGTTACTTGGTTTTATTAATAAAGTTTTTAGAACAATAAATTTTTGGTATTTTCATCACCAGAATTTTTTGAAATTATTAGGTATTTGGTTGGGTTAATTTCGCGAAATTTTTGAACTTATTATTTGGTTTGGTTAATTTCGCGAAATTTTTGAAGTTGTTATTGCTTGGGTTAATTTCGCGAATTTTTTGAACTAGTTAATGGCTGGGTTAATTTCGCGAAATTTTTGAACAGTTAATGGCTGGGTTAATTTCGCGAAATTTTTGAACTAGTTATTAGTTGGGTTAATTTCATTCCTATTCCTAATTATATTCCGATTCCTAAACTTCCGTTTAATGAAACTCCACATCAAACAATTACAAATCACACTATATCTTATTCTGTGTTATATTCACGATCAACCCCTAGCTACTTTCATAAAACCATAACAATAGTGAGTTACAAAAATATAGAAATCCGAGGAACCCTGTAAACCGCTCTAGATATCATGTAATTAATAATCTTTAAAATTGATAAAGAAAAATATGATGAAAACCTACACAAATGCTGTGGATGTGAAAGTATGTCTGTGTGTTACGCTTTCACGCCCAAACCACTGGACAAATTGCGATGTTTAACATGAAGATAAATTGAAGCTTATAAAAGGATATAAGTTAATTTTTACTTAGGGCTTATAATTTTAGCGTATATTTTTTTATGAATCTCTTACGTATTTTGTCCGTTTGAACGTAGTCAAGTCAAAATGTAAAGAATTTCATATATTTTTTCATCAATTAAAGAAAGTTATTCATGAAGAAGATTCAACTCAAGAAGATGAGCGGGCATTACTTTTCAACCGACTCCAATAAAGGAGGAGGTTCTAAATTGTTCAAAAATGTTTTTTGTAGTATTTGTAACACGATTATTAAGCCAATAGTCAACCGATTTTTATTATTCTTATTTAAAAATATAGGCCATGTTTCCACGGTGGTCTTGTATTAAATTTATCACGATCCAACTAGTGGTTTTTAAGTCATACCATTCATAGTCAGTGCATAATTTTTCGCTTATGTTGACCTCATGAGTGATTAACTATGAACATAAATGAAAATGTATGCATTATAACGTAAATCTCAAAAACGACTACTGATATTTTGAAAAGATTACGTGAAACCATTTAAAAATATTTTTTTATCTTTCGAATCAAGAATTATCAAATCGGTATCAAATCATGGTACATAATAAAATAGTTGGGGACAGTTTTTACAATTTATGCAATTAATTACACAGGGTTACAGAGTAAGTTGACCTAGATCCGTAAAGAGTGTATAGCTTCCATCGTTTCCGACTGATTTGACTAAGGAATACTCTTAATTTTAATTTAAAAAAATAGATATTTTGATCATCATGATCTAATTACCTTTAACAAACTAGGATTTTATGAGAATTCATAAAAAAAACTTCAGTTATTACCT
>NJDC01004457.1:75935-88539 GCA_002245475.1 Calephelis virginiensis
GGTAAGGATAAAAAAGTACATCCCTTTAAAACACTAACATATTGCAAACATAACAGAATAACAAACTTAGCTCCAATGAGTGAAGAATATAAATTCAAGATTTAATCCTAATTTATAAATGCGAAAGTTTGTAAGTATGTATGTATGGATGTTTGTTGCTCTTTCACGCTCGAATGGCTAAACGGATTTGTCTGAAATTTGGAAGACAGATAGATTGTGACCTGGATTAACATATAGGCTATTTTTAATCCCGATCGCACACCGGGTTTCTGTGAAAACGCGGGCGAAGCCGCAGGTATCAGCTAGTATTTTTATAATCTGTATAGGATGTTTGTCTTTAAGTCTGCATTTTTAATTGTTTATAAAGAAGACAACAAAAGCTATTGTAACATGATTAGCTAGGTAGTCTATCATTCAGTTACTGAATCACTTTTAAAAAGTGTTATACAAGGTGATTGACCTGTTGACTAGTGTACAATGAATGCATCCTTACATAAGTTTGAACCGGTAAATCAACATCTAATTTTAACTTCTACTGTGTCCCTAAAACCCTTTATTACATTTATTCAAAATGGGATCAAAACAAATTATATTGCTTTTTATTATTTGCACATTGTGGATTTTAGGTGTCCCATCCATTGTCTATCTTATCTTTTATTAATATTCTTAAACACCTATAAAATATAGCAAATACCTACAACCTCTGTGTAGGTTAATATAAGACCATATGTTTGTAAACCCTATCAAACATTAAATAAGTTTGATGTCCAAAAAAAAAGGCAAAACAAAAAAAACTTGGTAATGTAACTTCAACTTGTACAATTAAATGTAAAAATTTTAGATATTTATTTATGGATTACTACAAATTAGATAGGGAGGGAGCTGGTTCATTGTCAAAGATTAAAAGAGGTAAGTGTGAAAATATTAAACTACAATTATTAAACTTGGTCAAAATATGAAAAAATTAAAACAAACCATTATTAGAAGCAGGAGGGCTGCCCCATCCACTTGCTGCATTCAGAGAGCTTTCTCCGCCACCGTGAAGTCTCATCACCCGTGGTACTCCCCATGAGTCCAGTTTGGTATGATTTGCCATGTCCTTGATTATTCTCTCCTCATTCTTTACCAATTCCAACATGGCATCAAATGTTAAGTCACCGTCGGTTTTTAATACTGGTTCTGTTGTTACTTTGCTACCAACATCCACATTATTGTCATGTATTGTTCTTAAATTTTTGTCGTCATAGGTTATCATTCGAGTTTTCGTTTTACATATCATATTATGAGCAGACTTTTCATTCAGTTGCGTCTTATTCGTGCAAGGCTCATCTCGTATAATATAAACTGAGGATTTAAAAGCGTAATCAGACTTGTTCACATACTTTGGCGCTCCAAACGCCATCTTATAGTTTAAGTTAAAGCTACTGAAATATGGGTCACTGTATGAGATACCCTGGACTGTTATGGCGTTAATCTTTAAAGGAATGCTGTAGTTCGGCATATCGCCAATCATTTGGTTATGTTGGATACTATCAACAATTTCTACATTATAAATATTATTATCTAACATTTTTACACTAACTTGCTGACTCTCATCCTCTTCAACTCGCTCAAAAGCACCAAATTTATTTGTGTTCACCACCAACATCGAGGTGAAGTAATTACATTGCATTGGTTCGGTAACAGTATTAATATTGGAGTAACAATTATACTTAATTAGATGTGGAACACATAATATTACAGAAACATTAGACATCAGACAAATATTTATAAATAGAATAATTTTCTACAATATCCACCTAGTATTATGTTTATTTTCACAGATTGCATATTGTTTCAATTAAAGACTAAGTAACAATGGTTCGTGATGCAGTCAATAAAGCAGGTAGCAGTGTTTAGTGCCTCTGTAGCAGAGGGCAGGGTGAGATCACCACTGGAAGCTGCTGCGGACACGCCTCTAGCCCCGATTGGCCCAGCCCTTAAAAGAAAACCATGATATAAAGCCCATACCCTTCAACATTAGCTTAATTTTATTGTAATAGACAAAGCACAAATAAACTACTTTAAGAAGTTAGAATAGCGATTACTGTGAGTTAATACTTATATGAAAAATACAAAATGGAAAAAGCCGTAAACAAGTAGGTAGATGCTTACCTTATAGGACGGACGAGAGGCTGAGCTGTATATCACAGATAATGCGGGCTCGGCAGATCCTTAGAGCAGCTTTGCAGTCAGCTCGACTCGTTTCACTTTTCTGCACCAAAATATTATATCTTTTATATACCACACAAAATACAGTTGGCAACAGGGACATTATAATCAATACAGGAACATTAGAGCGACTGTTGTTTGAGGTTAACTCAAGGACAGAATAGGGTACTGTAAGCAATTACAAATTGGCCAGGTATACGAACCATAGAACTTGTGACAATAAATTGCGTCGCGGTCAACACATAACGCGTGTTTTCGTTTCGATACCGAAAGGTAACACAGTATGTCTTTAGAACTCCGTAAGTTATTGACATACGACATTTATTTCACTTCAATAACATCCAATCAAACGATCCAATAAACATTTTCCTAATATTCCTTTTCGCACCAGTTTACATGTAGATACTTATGTATTTCGGCCTTGAGACTCGATGTTGAATATCTACAGACTCAATATACATCTACGCTATGTATATATTTATCTACAGCGACTATCTACAGATAGAGTGAAAGTTAGCACTAAAGCAAATCGTTTGCCTGGTACACGGAAAACAATTATTCATAAACACACTTGAACTATTAACATTTACAATATCTATTTATTACCATCAAATATCACATTTTTGCACTAGAAAATATAAAAAATCCTTACGTGACACGAACGAGCACAACGGTGTTATATTACTAGACAGAATGAGACAACAAATAAAATGATACTGACATTCTGTTTATCAGAAAGAGATAGAAAATAAGCTTGAGAAAGCGATGCCATAAATGCTTACGGAATTCTATGACAATTCTTATATCATTTTTAAGATTAAACAAGCCATACCTTTGTTTCTGAAGATGTTGGCACATTTAACTGCTTAAATTGATATAAAATCACTATACCAAACCCTGAGAACACGGCTTCGACGGCTGGATGGAATGATTTCGTCGTCGGGGTTCTCACGAAGAGTTATGAAACTGCGCATTTGGAACGACTGACATCTGAACACAAATAAATGGTACAGAACGCTATTTTGTCATGGTCGGATAATGTGGCAATTTGCTGTAGTCCGTAATATTATGTAGATACCGACTAGGTTCTATGATATTTACATTTATAGATTATAGATAGGTAGGTTGCGTACCTACAAGATATTCCGTACCTATTCCACCGCAGTCTGAGATCGCTATTAAAACTGAGTTAGGCATTATCTCCGTAAAGTAATACAGTTAAAACACGGTTTACCGTTTATTCTAAGTAGGTAGATATGTAACTTTAACACGTAATAAGTTTGAGCGAAACTAAGATTGGTACTTTTGTGCTTAGTTAGTTAATTAGTTACCTACTCAGGGTATTGTAAAAACTACTAGGTGGTAGGTAAGTACATAAATACTAATGTAGGGCGTAGGCACCGTGAGATGGCCATTACACGTTTTGCTATCCGTTGTAGGTGCCACGGTCCCCGAATTAGGTTGTAAACAACATAAATGATATAGGTGTATGTCAGTCACTGCCAGGCGCCTACTTGCCAGGTAAGTTATTCGCAATTTATCCGTCAGTCAATTCAATAACTGGTAAAATTTTCGTAATAATTTAAGGGTAAAATATGTATAACTGGCAGCAAAACTATAGTAAGGCTTAGGTATGCAGGTTTAGATGCAGCCTTCTTATATTTTGAATATTAAATTATTTTATATAAAGTAGGTAGGTATTATCTTTGAGTACTAAACCCAATGATATTTAAAATTAAACCCTAATATATGATAAATCCCCCAGACCAATAAAAAGTAAAACTATTATAAATGTAAAAGTATGTCTGTTACTACATACGGCTACATTTTAAATTAGATTTTGATCAAATTTGACATGCACATACCTAGCTAAAGACCCAAATTTAAACATAGGCTATTATTTTCAAAAATCACCCCTCAATTGTTATATAATCATAAGTATTATTTGTGTTTAAAGTCCTTTCAAAATAGAAGTTAAATTTTTTTAGACGGTGTTTGTTAGGTACCTACCTACATGTACGTAATAAACAAAAAACTCGAGACTCAAATGATTTTTACCGACTTCGAAAAAAAGGAGGTTCTCAATTAGGCCGGTACATTTTTGTTTGATGAGAAATACCTAGTTTCGAATTGGTCTCATAAAAATTTGATTCAAGCAGGCCCGTCAGTTTTTATTTTATGAGCATTTTTTATCTACTTTCACCTATCCCGATGTTTATTTTTTATTAAATTAAACCGTATCAGCAGTAAACTAAAAAGCATTAAATAAAAATGACTACGACAAAAAAATCGACTTCAAAACTAAAAAGTAAAAAATAGAAAAGATTTAATATTAGTCATACCTACTATCAATACTATTATTTATATGTGCTATTTACTAATAGGTCTGAAGTCGGTGCCAAGCCCACTAATAATCGTAAGTATTAAATTGGTAAACCTATTACCAAAGACATTATTTACTAATCTCTGCTATTACTAAATAGCACATATAAATAATAGGTAGTATATTATGATTACTATGAAATCTTTATTATTATTTCATTTTTTAGTTTTGAAGTCTGTTTTTTTGTCGTAGTTATATTTATCGGTTTTCAATAAGGAAAGTTTTCTCCTGAGACCAATAAAACAGGTAGGTAAATACTTTTTCTCTTGGTCTGAGGTTTTCTCATTTTATTTAGTTACTTACAAATGTGTATAAGTTCTTGTTTATTTAAAACTAGCTACTCGCCCTAGGCTCGCCTACCCCGCACGGGTATAACATATGCATATAAACATTCGTCTTCAGTCACTTTATCTATTTAAAAAAATCGCATCAAAATTCGTCGCGTAGTTTTAAAGATTTAAGCATACAAAGGGACATAGGGACAGAGGAAGCGGCTTTGTTTTACACTTAACACTATGTAGTGAAGACACTTGATCGTACATTACGTAGGCACCTACCTATCCATCAACGTAATACTTGCGCTGCTCAATATTTCACCGATTTTTAATACCTACCCGACGTAAAACGAAAAGCGTTATTGGCGCCGGCAGCAGAGAGCAAGGGGGTTCATAAATATGTTTTATATTAGTTAACAGTATGTATAGATGGAAATGCATCCCCCTGAAATAATCCTGGCGACGCCCATGGTTTTTACCTAAATAATGTATGTACGCGTAGGTTTTGTCGGGATTATAGAACATTTTTAATTTTATAACCCGGTTTAGGTGACGTGCCAGCTGAGCGGCTAAGTAAAATGGCGAGTTCATACTGTTTGCAGTAATTTACTTATCTATTTAACCCTATGTCAAGTCCCGGGGTAGGTAGGAAATATCACGATGAAGTACCTAGGTAATTTAAATGAGAAAACGTAGTATTATAATATGATCTTTAGATATGAAATTAGCGTTTTGCCATTTTAAAATAGGCGTTTTATATTGTAAATGAATCTCTATTTTGCGTGGTCATCCCATCACAATAAATTGTGCTAAATATTTTTTTGTTGTGTTGCTTGCTGTCAGACGTACCTTGCATATAAAGAGAAAAATCGAGAAAAACCTGGGAAAATAGTAAAAATAGTACCTACTTGATTTTTTCCATATACCTATACAAACTGTTAGTAATGTCAAGTGATACAAAGTTCACCAGGTTGGGTAGTATGAAATATTTATGCATATCTTCACGGCAAGTCCCTTACGAGGTAGGCAGAGAGTATCGAGTGCCAGACCTCACGATCCTGACAAACCTGTCTGGCTTCCTTCACGTTCATTACCCTTTTCATACAAACACGCCGGTTCCGGAGACTCATGACACCACTCTCGGATAATATTCGATTGATCTGATTGTGGAATGACAACCTTGGTCTCCCGGGTACCTACATCCATCCACATTCGCATTGTATATCTGCTTTGTCAATCTTTCATCTGGCATTCTTTCCACATGACCGAACCAGCGGATGCTCTTTCGCATTTTAACACCTACACTTTCTTTCAATCCCACTCTTTCTCGGATCTCACTATTACGAATGCGGTCAGCGAGCGTTACACCACAGATTTTCTGTAGAACACTCATATTTTTGACCGCATTTATCCTACTTTCATGCTTTTTCTGGCATACCCAACTTTTGCATTCATACAATAACGTTGGGATAAGCAGAGAATTATGCAAAGCGAATCTAGCTTGCAGGCTTGATTCCTTGGCGTTGCGTAGAGACGTTGGGTCACTCAGTGTTCTCTACCGCATCTATCATGAGGAATGCTCTGAGGAGTCGTTTGGTTTAATTCCAGCCGCTGATTTTCACCTTCGGACATCGCGTCAGAGCTTAAGATATCATGCCCATCATCTTGATGCGTGGCGATCTACAGCTGTGCGATTCCGAAAACTTATCTTACCCCGCAACCTTTGTGGAATCAATTACCGAGGGTGGTATTCCCAAACGATTATGACTTAGGAACCTTCAATAAAAGAGCGTACTCATTTCTTATAGGTCGGCAACGCATCTGTGATACTCCTGGTGTTGCGGATGTCCGTGGGCGTAGGTGATCACTTTCATGAACATTAAATAACAGAGAGTGTGTACTTACTCTAGCCCAGCCGGAGAGCACACAAAAGAAAGAGAGTGGATAGTTTAAGTATTTTATTCAAATTAAGTAGGGTGTGAGTCCAGTTACGGAAGAACGTTTCTCCCTGTAGACACGTAGTAGTTGAAGTATAAAAGAATGATGTTATGGGCGTGTCAGTGACGCTGCCAGTCCGCGACCTAACTCGTACGGCGAAATACAGCCAGCAGGAGACCCTTGCTCAGGGGACTTCTGCTGCCGCTACCGGTCATCCACAGACCACAGAAGGCAGGCAAAAATGTCAGGCAAAAGGTTTTGTTTTCTCCGAAAGGTTGCTTTCAGCCCGAAAGGTGTTTTCAGCCAAAAGGATGCTTTCAACCCGAAAAGTGCTTTCAGGCTGAAGGGTGCTTTCAGCCCGAATGGGTGCTCCTAGAATCAGCGTCCAACATAGTGAAGAGGATGTCCACGTGGTTCCTGCACGCCTGGCCAGATTAAGGGAAAACGGAGGGTGGTGCCTATTTGCATATATGAAAGTTGCGCTGAACTGGCTTTTACACTGACGGGTTTAATGGCGGGCAGTGGGCACGAGTTCGGTTACTTTGACTAGATAACTACTGATTTGTTACGAGTGTCAAACTTATAACGAAATTGTGGTTACCGCCGTGTAGGTAGGTACCTATACCAATGCAGGTTGTGGAAGTAATGGAAACTATCTAGGAAATACGACAAAGGAAGAATTTTTATGCCCAAAATTGTAGTTTTCTGTCGTCAAATTGCAAATGAGATTTCTTGTACAAAATATTTTTTCTTAATTTTGTTTCAATTTTCAGCATCTACAAACTCAGACACTCTCTACCGAGAGAGAGAACTAGTAAAGTTTTTATTGTGAAGAAGACTGTGATAACTTTACTACGAAGCAAAGGGATGTGAGCAGATGTGAGGAAAACACTGTGGCTTGGTAACATTTAAACTTCAAACCAAAGAATATAAATACTCTTTAGCTTCAAACTGTCAAGCACTGTCAAGCTTAAAAAAATAAAGGTAGTTCTCAGTTCTCTACTTTTTGATCCTACTCAAATTTTGTTGTCAAGAAAACTGAACAATTAACATAGTCGTTATGGTCTCTTTGATTAGTATTAGGTACGTCTATGGTTACGATGGTTATAGTCTAATTAACAGCGGTTCTCAATCTTTTTTGGTGACGGAACCCTTTTGGAAAGCAAAATCCTTGACGGAACCCTACAATAAAACAATAGTTTTGAAAGTGTATTCTTTATTTAAATCTTAATTAAAATACAATGTAATAGTTACATAACAAGTACTTATAATAATAAAAGACAATAAAAAAATCGAATTAATGGGAAGTATGAAACTGTTTTTTATTTTTCATCAATTGATTGATATCAGGTTTGATAGAGGACATATTTTGAAGTTTCATATCAGGTTCGGCGTCCAGTCTATTGCGGTATTTTGTTTTTGTGGCTGCATATATTGAGAATCCTGTTTCGCACAAATTTGTTGTCGGGAACGTGAGAAGAATATTAAGAGCCATTTCGGCAAGCATTGGATATTCAACACGGATTCTGCAACATAGATGGTTGAGAGGCGTCGTTTTAAAAGTGACTCCATAGATGTGTCTGATGACATTTCTAAAAGAAATTCATATATCTCGTTCGACATACTTTCGGTCTTTTGTAAGTTTGATAAAAAAAAAGGATTATGAATTAATGAATTAATTTTCATTTTTGTGTTCTGTTCTCCAGGAAAATACTCAAAAGATGCACGCATCGAAGTGAGATATTCGCCAAATTCTTCAAATACATCATCTTGGAACATATCTGAGTCGTTATCGCTAAAAAACTCACTGAGTGACGTCAAGCTTTCTATTTCTCTCTTTCTGACACAATTAATCCAAAAATCTAATTTTCTTTGAAGGCAGTTATTTTGTCATAGGCCTGGAACACTGTTGTTTGTTTACCTTGCAATGATAAATTTAAATCGTTCAGTTTTTGAAAGATATCCGCCATAAAAGAAAGTCAAAATAACCAATTTTTATCAGACAAACGGACTTTCAAATTAAAAAAAGTTTCTGAAAGAAATATTTGTAACTCGACTCTAAGCTCAAATAGCCTTGTTAAAGTTTTACCCCGAGACAGCTATCGCACTTCTGTATGAACTGTATGAAGCAGCAGTGTTTTGTTTGCTGCCATAATCTTCACACAATAATGATAACAATCGGGATTGTAGTGGTCGTGATTTGATTGAATTAATTATTTTTACCGCTTCATCCATTACTAATTTTAGATTTGATGGCATTTGCTTCATCGCAAGTGCTTGTCTATACAGGATACAATGGCTGGAACTACAATTAGGAGCATTATTTTTTATTTGTGACACTAGTCCTGCTGTATTACCTGTCATCGCCTTTGCCCCATCTGTACAAACGTCAATGCAGTCGTTCCAACTGAGATTATTTTCCTCAAAAAATACATTTATTTTATTAAAAATTTTCTCTCCGGTTGTGTTTGTGGCCAGCGGTGAACACATAAGCATGTCTTCTTCAAAAGAACTTTCATACTGATATCTCACGATAACCAGCAAGATAGCCAGACCGGCTACATCAGTAGACTCATCTATTTGCAAGACGAATCGTGTTTTTTGTAGACGTGTAACCAGGGGGCCGATTATGTAACTCTGTTGACCACTCAAAATGAATGAGTGTGCATCAAATAGCTGTCAAATGACGTGTTTTATATTTTTATATATCCAGTGACCAACAGAAATACAGTAGAGAAAGTAGACACAAATGACGTCATTTGATGTACACTTTTGCAGTTTGAGTTGGCAACTGAGATACATGATCACCCCCCTGTTCTTGTTTGACGTAACTTGCCAGGTGATTATGTATTTCAGTTGTCAACTCAAACTGTAAAAGTGTACATCAAATGACGTCATTTGTGTTTGCTATCTCTATTGCATTTCTGTTGGTCACTGGAGATAGCAAATACAAAACCCGTCATTTGACAGCGATTCGATGAACACTTATCCATTTTGAGTTGGTAACTGAGTTACATAATCACACCTCAGATCATGAATTCGCCGTGAAATAGTACCTATCGTTCGATAGCGGCACATTACAAAGATGCTTTGCAGGTTTTTAATCGAGCATACATTTTGTTATGTCTAAAACACATGATTTTATTAAATTCTCAGCGATAGTGTGCGCTTCGGTTGTCTATTGTTTTCCCGAAGATTATATGCCATATATTTAAATGCCAGAATTTCATTTGCCCGTATTTTTATTTGCCCGAATGTTTTGTTAACCATAATATACTTATGACATAGTCTTATTCGCCCCAAATTGTATTTGCATTACGTAAAATGTAAATTGTAATAAATATATCACAGTACGATTACATATTTTAGTTGTCTTTATTTCTAATACCTATTTATCTAGTACCTCTTGATACGATCAAAGTCGGTTCCGTTCAAATTTAACCTAACGCCTTTGTTCTAAAAAGCGATTAGCTTTCTGGCACTTCGCCGGCCGCTACCGCGGCACGCTCGCTTCGCTCGCTCGGCTCGTGCGTTGTCTTTCATGTTCTAACCTAACCAAAACAAACATACCGCAACCATATAGCATTTAGTATTAACATTAGCATTTAGTATAAAACGAATTTATGTTCTTTTTCTAGACGTTATTCTTATGCTAAATGATGTTATGAGTTGTCATAATACGGCTTACAATCGTGCTAGCAAATGATATTATTGAAATTGACTTTATGGGAAACAAAGTTTCTAGCACGTGACTAATATAGTAAACAATGAGTATGACATATGAAATTATGAGAAACAACATTATGTCTGTTGACCATTATAGCAGATGAAATTATGGCAAATGAAATTCTGGCAAACGGGTGTAACCGGTGCGCTTCATCTGCTTGTGCAATGCGATAGCTAACTAAATATGATGCCTCTGTGACCTTTTCACTGATAGTTTGAGTAACATACATCATAGTTATTTGGCTTTTCAATAACTGCTCTTTTTTAAGCAGAAAAAATTCCTTATTCTTGTCTTTAAACTCGGGGTGTACAGTTTCTAAATGACGACGCAACTTAGCAGGTGCCATAGAACTATTAGTAAGCAGTTTACTACATAACATACAGAGAGGTGAGCCATTGGCATCAACAAATCTGAAACTGATATATGATTCATCATACTTCCTTTTTTTCGCTTTTGAAACCGTGGAACTTGATGTCGTTGCATAATCGTCTTGATCGGTAATGGCTTCGTTAAAAGATGTTGTTACATCACGTTGAACGCCTTTAAGCCAACGTTCCATTCTTCTTTATTAATAATTTACTTGTCAGGATGTTGGGGTCAAAATAAGAATAACGCACGATCGTTACTGCGTAGAAGAGTTTAGTCCAAAAATGTAAATAATTGTACAAATAGTACAATCTACCACCTAGTAGTTAACTCTACCTCTACTCCTACTAGTGTAACTCTACCACCTAGTCAGATGTCACGATGTTAGTGGCGGTGAGCCTATGCTCACCTTTTACGAGCTGCCTGGCAAGGAAGGCAGATGGTCTATTCTACAAAGGAGCCCGAACCAACACTAGTTGCCTTTTTGGTTGCCTTTATGGACAGTTACTTAACTATTTGACTAGTTGGCGCTTAGAACTTCCGCTTTTGATCTGTAAGGATGGCAAAATGCGTAGGTATGCATTTTGCAAAATCGTGTTGTATCATAGACAAGGATTTAAATATACCGATATCTTTTCACTTACATGAGAATAAGATTTCAAAAACGTTAATTTAAAAAAAGACAAAATTTCATATTACTTGTCCGTCATCGCGTACCAGTGTTTAGTAAATAGCAATTGTTTAAAAAAAAATGTTTGATATTTGTTTGTCAAAATTGGTTTTTGAAACTTTTAAACTATTCTAATCGTTAACTTAGTGATTATAAACGTGTTTTAGCGCCATCGTGTAAGACCTATAATTAGCTCAATTTTGTTATTTTAAAGCGCACAGGTGAAATAATCATAAAAAGTAGTGTATCGTGTATTTAATCGTTAACGCCAAATCTCACCAAATGAACTTAAGTAATGATGCTACAGCATTAACCAAGACTCTGACATGACTTTCATTGACTACTTATGACTATTTTAAACATAGATTTATTATGTACAAATCTATGATTTTAAAAGTTTAAATCAGGTAACTTTTGGTCATTTTGACTTATGGCAAAGGCTGGCGTTAGTGGCAACAATTAATGAATGAAAGAAAACTTCAAATGGAATGTTTTGGCGCCATAGTGAATAAAGATGGTCGTAACTTTTTTATAATTATTGAATTTCGTGTTTATATTGAGTGAAATTGGTTAGTTTAGGTGGGAATTAGATTAATTTTGTTCAGTAAAAGTGCACAAATGATGCAATCATGAAGAAATTAGTGTATCGTGTCCTTGCTGCCGCCAAATCTCATTAGACGAGCTTGAGTAATGAAGTCACCGTTTTACTTAAGACCCAGACATGACTTTGTACTAGTACTAATAGTGACTAATGACTGAAATAAAGACTTAATTAATACCGAAGACATGGCAGATTGGTCTAAAAGTCGTCGTAGCCGGTCCCAAAAAGGGGCAAATTAACTACTAACTAACTAAAAAAAAGAAGGAGTTTTGGTGCCATCGTGAATGAATTTTCATAGTTTCACAATTATTGAATTGTTAATCTACCTGGGAATTAGTTTAATTTTGTTCAGTGAAAGTGCACAAATGAAATAATCATGAAGAAATTAGTGTATCGTGAATTTCTTCGCTGCCGCCAAATCTCCCAAAGTGAG
>NJDC01004457.1:89562-109966 GCA_002245475.1 Calephelis virginiensis
AAGTAACGAAAACACGTAAGTATATGCGTTGGTGGCAGTGACTGCATTAATGATTAAACTTAATAATATCAAGTATTCATAAAAAGCTTACGTATAAGCGCATCTCAGTCTTAAGTAGAAATGTATTTTTCGAAACACAAGTTGGTTAAACAACCAATGTTGAAATCTCTTGCGAAAGAGTATTTATACTCTTTTGTTGACATTCATCGATATTTAGGACGTCACTGCGTTGTCAAGACGCTAGGTAAACAAACAATTTATTATTGTACAAAATATCTTTGCTCATGCCGTTTAAGGGTACAAAATACTCTTATAAATAAAACAATGCAAATAAATATATTGTAAAAATCCTCTTCTGAGCAGATAAGTAGCAAAAAAACTAACAAAACGCAGTACTAAATATTCTTATGTCAAAGTTGTATTTACCTATGAAATGTGTATTTATTAGGATTGTAACGTTTTGTAACATCACAAGCGCTTACGGAACACGACATCGTATTTGCCTTTATATTTTATTCCAGTTAAATAGTAAGATTATGAAAATAATTCACAAAATGTACAGCGATGCACTATGACAGGAACACTAGGAGCTCTTACTCGCGTAAATATTGGCACATAGGTACCTGACTCTCTCTCTCTCTCTGTTCCTCTAAAGCAATTTGTACCTGATAAGCACTTCTCTCTCCCACGCTTTGTTGATCTTTCAAAAGTTTAAATCAGGTAACTTTTGGTCATCTTGACTTATGGCAAAGGCTGGCGTTAGTGGCAACAATTAATGAATGAAAGAAAACTTCAAATGGAATGTTTTGGCGCCATAGTGAATAAAGATGGTCGTAACTTTTTTATAATTATTGAATTTCGTGTTTATATTGAGTGAAATTGGTTAATTTAGGTGGGAATTAGATTAATTTTGTTCAGTAAAAGTGCACAAATGATGCAATCATGAAAAAATTAGTGTATCGTGTATTTCCTTGCTGCCGCCAAATCTCATTAGACGAGCTTGAGTAACGAAGTCACCGTTTTACTCAAGACCCAGACAAGACTGTGTAAATAGTGACTAATGACTGAAATAAAGAATTAATATGGAAGACATAAATTGAAAATATATAACAAGAAAAAGATTTAATAATACGGAAGACGTGGCTGTATGGACACAGATCCTTTGCCTTTCCCCGACAGGGATGAAATTAAAAAACCAATAAAAAAAAAACATTTCAAACAACAAGATTGCTATTGGTCATTGGAGATGAAAATGAAAACTCAATAATTGGAAACAAGTGGAAATGAAATATGTTGACGATTAGGGTTGTTGACTATTGCTTCAATTAACACGTACTCAAAGGTAAATATAAAATTGTTTTATTTATTTTAATCTCTTGTTGTGTTAGCAGAATATTCAAGCACGATTGACCTATTTTATATAATAAATATTAATAATATAGTTTATGTATTATATTTCAAAACAGAAAGCATGCCCTGTGCCAGATGTTGCGTCGACGTTGGATTTTGAAACGGTTTATAAAAATGCCTACCAGTGATACAAGTGACCAATATTCTGTATGGGTAAGTACCCTTCATGTATTGTCAATATTTCTCAAAATTACAAATATGTGAAGATAAACACATATGGTGACACATACTTTTATGTGTTACCATTAATTGTTATTTTATTAAATAAAAAGTAGTAGGTATTGTAAGATAACAAAGCAAGTTTATTGTACCTACATTAAACATTAAGCATATTATCAAATTATCAACACATAATATCTTATAACTTGTTATCTAATATGTTTGTTTGCTTTTCAGGTAGGCCTAATTTACATTTTTAACCTAATTGTTGGCACCGGTGCTCTCACACTGCCAGCTGCCTTTGCAAGAGCAGGATGGGGTCTGAGCACAATTTCTTTGATATTCCTAGCCTTCATGAGCTTCTTAAATGCCACATATGTTGTAGAAACTATGGCATGTGCAAATGCTGTATTTAAATGGAAAAGACTTCAATTTATAAAGAGAAACAGTGTAAGCATTATTTATTTATTTTTTATATTTATTATTAGAATAATAATAACATTAGTACGTCTTATTTTGTTTGTATGACTTTAACATTGCCTGGTGAAGTTGTAAAAACCTCTTACTTTTTACAACTTCACCAGGCATCATTATTTAAATTTAATTATACTGCTCCCTTCAATGCCAGCAACGAGGGCTGGCTACCTGGAGACTGTACCTCAACTTGATGCTGCATTCTGGGCAGATCAATTGGAGGTTCTTAGTACCTCAAAACTACACTTGGTGAAACTGTGTACATTATGTTGTTTTGTCAAAATACTAGTATTTATATAAGTATTTTCTGATTATACATTTTGATTAAAAATCTATATTTTAATTTCTTATTTTTTGGTAGTTACAACATAGTTTATTATTATATTATAAATATGTGTTGTTATAGCTTATTTATTGTGCATTGAGTGTGTATATACACTCATGACTCAACACGCAATCAATAATCTCCAACAACACATATTTATAATATGTAAATGTAATGTTTATTATATATTACTAACTGTTGCCCCCTACGTTGCCCGCATGGTTAATGGTCCCATAGGAACATTTTTTGGGGATACAAACTACCCTATGTGTTAATACAAGTTACCCTCTATGTGTGTGCCAAATTGCATGTGTGTGAATGAATTTTAGGGTGAAGAAGTAAGAAACATCCTAACTTTCACATTTATAATATTAATAGGATGTATAGTATATTTTATGTTATGTATATGTTATGTTATAGTATTTGTGGGTGCTGAGCTTGGTAATTTGGCAATGAGTTACAAGGCCACATAATGGTTTTTCTACCCTTTTTACCTGATCTAGCAGCTTTTTGGTTAAAAAAGCAGCAAAAAACAATTTGCTTGTTACATAAGACAAGTAACTAATCGAAATTTCAATTAGTGAGAATGAACTCAAGGGAAACTCTGTGGCTTCATCGAAATCACGTACAATATTATTGTGTACAATTTGGCCATATATTTGTCAAGAATTTTTATATTTCTTAATAAAAATAATTACATTATCTTTTTTTTATGTTAAGAAATCTGTTCTGAGAACCCTCTCACCACAGTAACATTAGGTGCGATTTGACTTGACAGACTCCTCCCTCTTAAACGCCTCACTTTAATAAAGACAATATGTGGATGCCTCCTAAATAATATAATTTGTTTCAATAGGTTCAAGAAAATGAGTCTGATGAAGAGCCAACCACTTCACAGCAATCGCATGAAAACCTTGAAGATCCACTTGTTTGCGGCGAGACTATTCCCTCACGGTACTATAGCTTAGACAAGAGGATAGAACTTGGGGAAATGGCAAATTTGTTTCTTAACAAAACCGGAAGAACTATGTTTTATTGCACACTATGTGTTTACTTGTATGGAGACTTGTCTATATATTCTACTGCTGTAGCTAAATCATTAATGGACGTTATTTGGTGAGGAACTTAATTTAATAGATTTTCTCTTTATAATCGACTTATAAAAGCGAGGTTATAATATTTGACTTCTATATTTTTTAAATTATGATTTTTTCGTCATTTGTGAAACAATATAAAAAAATATATTTATAAGACCATATTTCCTAGGTGGTCCCATTGCCATGATTCCCTCTGAAATCAAGGAAATTCTTAATTTTTTTTATGTAAATGACATACTTATTGAAATCAGAGTCGGTTTTTGCAGATAACTTAACATAACTTAAAATATCGACAATAAGCAAAGCAATCACAATTATTTAAGTAAAATCAGTTTCTTTAGTCGGTACTTAAGGTATGCCAGCTGTATGAAATGTATATATTGTTAAATTATTTAAGAAAAGACTTATATTTTTGTTGTAGCTCACCCATGCCCTCAAATCTGACAAATGTGACCGATTGGGACATTCACCCCTGTTTCAACTCGTCTTCCTCGTTAGCAGACCCACTCACACGTTTTGATTGTTACCGAGTTGCACTGCTTACTTTTTTTGCTGTGATGAGTCCGTTTGTATTTTGCAACGTACAAAAGACTAAATACCTGCAACTGTTTACGTCAGGAATGCGTTGGCTTGGTAAGTTAACTGTTCTAGAATCCACAGATATTAGAAACTAGTTATTGCCTGCGGCCTCACCCTCTTATTCACATTAATCCGTTGTTCGATCGGGATTAAAAGTAGCCTATATGTTAATCCAGGTCACAATATATCTAAGGATGAAACGATATGAGTAAGTCCAAATAGGCACTCGATACTTTGAAAGTATTGATACTTTGAAATGAAGTATCAAGTAGGTATCGGGTAAGAGTATTCAAATCAGTAAATTTTATGGTTTACTGTTAAAATAATGGATGTTTATCATTCAACCTTGATAAAAAACTTCTATTGTAAATTGAAGTTTCTGAACGCATCCTAGGCTTAGTTTTGTGTAGTTGGCAGCCTTGGCAGTTGACAGCTTGTTTGTCTATGCCCGAAAATAGTTTAACCGGAAGACCACAGATTACACCCCTCGGAAGTCATTTACAAATGTTGATTTTCTTGAGCAGTACAACGAAAACGGTCTTTTTTTCATAAATTATTTTGAAGGTGACTTGTTGTAACCGCGGCACTCATAGTCGGGAGTAACTCAAAAATTATTATTTTATGTTAGAATATTATTAATAATTTACAATAAAGAATACCAATAGTTGTTACGGTTTTCAATTAAAAATTTTCCAAAAACGATACGATACTAGTAAGTATCGATACTTTGTGATCGATACTGAGCAAGTACCACTAGTTATAGTAACATCTGAGTGTTCAGTCTACACTGTTTTAAGTATTAAGGCGCTTGTACATTAGTACTATTTAAATTACGCGCTTCGGCTATATTCGTCAAGCTACGGAAATCCGAATGAATTTTAAAGATATCTATTTAGATTTGTTATTACATAATTAATAATTTCGCTTAAATTTAGATAGGGTCAGCCATTTTAAAAATAAAAGTATAAATTGTAAAAAGAGTAAAGCCAAAGCGCATAATTTAAATAGTAGTACTGTACTGATATGGACAGTACATTATAAAATCATTCATTTAATTCAATTTAGACTTTACTGAAATTAAGAAGTATTCAAATATGTAAGCTAAATAGAGCTAGCATTAGCTTAGGCTAATAGAAAAATATGATTAACCATTTTTTTATATATTTTCAGCTTTCGCGATCATGATCTCAATGGCCATTCATCTCCTTACACGAAACGGTCCTCAAGGCAAGCCTCCAGCATTCGACGTCACAGGTCTCCCCACTTTATTTGGAGCCTGTGTCTACTCCTTCATGTGTCACCATTCATTGCCAGCACTCATTACACCTATAAGGGGAAAAAGTCATTTAGGTCTTTATGTAGCTTTAGATTACGGTCTTATTAGCATTTTTTACCTACTACTAGCTTTTACTGGGGCCTTTGCGTTTGCCCATTTAAATGATTTGTACACGTTAAATTTTGTGCCAAGTGACAATGACAATATTTTCCTGGAAATTGTTGAGTATTTCCTAGCTTTATTTCCAGTATTTACCCTTTCAACTAGTTTCCCTATAATAGCTATAACATTAAGAAATAACTTGCAAAGTCTCTTTTTAGATACGAATAGGTTGGAGTCGTATAATTTTATACTGCGGAAATTGTTGTTTCCCATCGTTGCAGTTGTTCCACCATTGTTGCTAACATATTTCATAGAAGATATCAGTATCTTGATAAAATTTACCGGTTCGTACGCTGGAACGGGCATACAGTATTTGATGCCCACATTTCTAGTGCTGTCTGCAAGAAGGCATTGCACTAATTTATTAGGATTAGGTGTAGTTAATAAATTTAAGAGTCCGTTTTCGAATATATATTGGGCGGTGTTTGTGTTGTTGTGGTCTTTCGTTTGCATCATTCTAGTGTCAGTTAATATGCTACAGAGGGCATGACGATAGCCAAACGTGTTGCATTTATGAAGCGCACAAAAAAACCGAATTTATGAGAAATTATTACTATATTAATATAAAAAGTGTTTGCATATTTTAATTGAATGTTGGTTAAATTGTCTATAATTTGTGTGTACATTTTTATATTGGATATACGTTATTCATGAACAATAATATGAACACATCGCAGATTTACAATTTTCAATCAATTATTTTTTAAATTCAATTACGCATCAAAAGTTTATAAATTTTATATATTAAATTAATGAGAAAGTGAGAGAGAAATGAAAGGCTTACATTTTTTCATTTATATGATTAATATAATAATTAATATAAATTATTTTTATGTATATTGACTTGAGTTTCTCCCACCAAGTTTCGTGTTCCTCAAATTATTAATGGCATTTATTTAAAAAATACATGTGTAAAATAAATAATAAATTTTGTATCATTTTATAAGATATAAAAAATGTATAATAATTATACTATATAATTATAATATATAAAGCTCCTGTACTTATAAATATATAAATGACTGGACAAATAATACAGTAATATTAATATTACAACTAAAACGCAGTAGAATTGTTTAAACTACATACTTACGATAATTAAATACTAACAACTGGCTAGGCTTGGCTCATGGAATATAACGTAATATACTATGTAAAAATACGTATAAATGAAAGCGTTGGAGTATTACATTATTTTCTCTTTCGTGTATGCTAACGAAGAGAAATTTACACGTACATCCAAAATCATATTTATGTAAAATGCCACGAACTTCGGCGCCCCTGATGGTAATTACTCTGTTAAGTAATAATTATAATGAAATGTAGCTAATTAATCTTTCTGATAATCTTTGTCCATTATATTTATATCCAATATTTCAATTATTTTATTTAGGGTACGAATACGTCAAACACATTCTGATTTTTGAACAATATGGCCAAAGAATAACTTTATAATTATATTATATATAAAATATATAAGGATATCTCAAAATATTGAAAAATGACAGCTAAGTGTTGCGGGTTAAACAATAAATATCTGTTATGAAATATAAATTAAAATGTCTTATTATTTAATCTTTGGTCTTAACCTTGACAGTTTATTTTAGATCTCGCACCAATGCTTACTTATATAAAAATAACTCTTGATTATATTAATGTAAAAAGATTTACTACTTGTATAAAAAATAGTATAATTTCTATGTACATGTTTGAATCTTACGACTTTATAGTCGGGATGTTTTTCAGATAGCAATAATTTTAAAAATGCTCAGACGAGAGACAAATACTGCTAAAATGTTTTTTTTAAGTATTCGAATGCGTTTTATTGTGGTAAGTGTTATTCAGAAAATTGTCTGTTGTTTTCACGTACCATAAGTTGTAAGCTCTATTTTTAAAAGTAATTTTGATCATTTGTAATATTTAATTGACCTGTGATAGGAAAACCATTTATTTCTGCCAGTTGTTTATTTAATGCGCATATTTAATGTTGGAATACATTTATACGAGAAAATAAACTTTATTTTGCATGAGTTTGATATTTTATTTACCGACTAATTTTCCTTAGGATTCTGGCGTAGCAGTGGGGATAAGTCCGGATATCACTTGGGACGAGTTGTCTTAGCTTGCTACTGTTAATACTGCAATGGCAGGAATAGGTAAAGCGGTTGTACCAATCCGGGTGAGTCAGTGCAAAACTTTACCACCTAGTCAGATGTCACGGTAAGTCTATGCTCGCCTTTTACGAGCTACCTGGCAGGAAGGCAAGTGGTCTATTCTGCAAAGGAGCCCGGACCAAAACGGGGAGAAACTTGCACATTAGGCCTAACATCCAGACCATATTACAGTGACGTTCAACATTTTGTCCAATAACTAGGCCACGGTTATATCTTACCACCAGGAAAGCTGCGGGCTTGTTCGCTGTCTTATCTTTTAGTGTGTTCACTAACATTATCAGTCATAACGTCGACGGGGCGGAGCGTGTCGGATCGGAGCACATCGCATTGCAAAGCACACTGAGGCGGGTCGGGCTGCATCGCATCGGCGGATTTCTGTTACTCAGCGTCAAAGAGAGAGCAAAAAATAGAGAGGCGACGCGGAAGTTAAAATCGTCAAGTATGGCGCCTCTAGTAGTTGTCATACAAAACTTTAGCGTTAAAGTGTCATTAGTGCTCTATTCAGATTAATGATACTTATCACAAATTATAAAGTAATATGTACAATGATATGCACCGGGGAATGAACGCGGGTGCCTCCCGGAAAGATGTGGGCAATTCTCCATACAAAGTGTATGAAAGCGATCTGGGCGGAATATTGCGCTGCGATGCGCCCCTGTCCCGGCTCGTCCAAATGGGCGCTATCCTTAAGGGCTTCACTAACAACAAATTATATTACGAAAGGTAATTTTGAATTAATAGAGATTTGTTGGTAAGATATCTGACTGCAGTCGCTTGTCGCAGATACTTATATTTTGTGAAACTTAAGAAAAGCATAGGTAAATTTAGATATACTACGAATGGTTAAATTTACAAGTTACGGTTCGTAGGATATAGGAACCGGACATGAGTCAAGTGAGTGCATGTAGATTGCTTGGTAGCTAAAAATCTGCAAAAGGGCCTCTAAAATCTAAGCGTTGCTCGTCCTATGATATGTTTATAATTATTGTTAGCTATTAGCTGACCTCGTGTCAGATGTGCTGTTTGCTGTTTGCTTACTGTACAACCTCAACCCATCTGTTATAAGGTAAGAAGTTCGAATCATATTATTGTATGTACACAAATTAAAAAAATAGCTGAACAAAATATCTCACTAATAATTGATTCATATTAACATACAATACCTACATTGTGCACACCGCAGGTTATATGGTGCATATTGCTCAGATCGCAACCTGTCTATATAAACAATTACTACAAAGATATTTAATTTGTAGACCTTGTTGTTTATTGTTGTAATCAACATCATAAGTCGAACAGCTTATATAAAATTGTTGTTTTTCAGATCATTTTGACTACTCAATCAATTAAACGCACAAAGGACTGAAGATGAAACAACATTTTATTAGGCACCTATAAACTTTTATACAGATGCTCACAGTAGTAAAGTAAATAAACACTCTAGACAGAGATAAAATAAATGATAAAAGAAGCGTATTTCCTAGTTTGTGTTCAGGTCATATCTACCAAATATCTTAAATTGGCGCAGTTTTTTTTTAATCTCATTCAAAGAGCTTAGTCGCAGCGCGACTATGTCACTCTAATACATCAAAATCATGTACCACATCATTTTCTTAATCATCGCCTCTAGTTTCTATACATATCTTAACCAAACTATACAGCATCCAAGCGAGTGCCGAGTTTGGATCCGCCAAGATGTTATTACAGCCGCTAACTTATCTAACAGTATAGCCAAATTTGTCCTCTTTAGGTTTCATTCCAAACATATTCCATCGAGACGAGTTATAAGTCTTCAACTTATGCAGGAAACGTTTTGCAGTACAGGGTTGATATTTTACCCAACAAATATCCGAACTCATTTAACGGAATGTGTCCCGAACGAAGCCTTAGTGCCATAACATCAGATCTTAATGAGCAGTTGCTGATTTAAGAGCAGTTCATCGGTTCAGGTTGGATGTTTTATACCAGAAACCTTTGAATTTCAGAGAATGACAGATGAAAGATTGACAAAGCAGATATACAATGCGATGTGGATGGATGTATAGGGGAGACTAAGGTTGACATTCCACGATCAGATCACTCGGATATTATCCGAGGGTGGTGTCATGAGTCTCCGAAACCGGCGTGTTTGTAGGTCTGGCACTCGATACTCTCTGCCTACCCCATAAGGGACTTGGCGTGAAGATACGTATGTATGTATGTACCTTTGAATTTGGATTTTTATCATAGAACTCCTTTCATACATGACACTGGATTTTAATTATTGTATTTTTTTTCCAGAAAGAAATGGGCTAGTGATAAATTGATCCAATCAGATGTTGCAGTTCCAGCTAAACGGTCTTCTTTCTCATTACCCATGATATTCACATGTGATGATATTCACGGAAACACCACTTCTTGGTTTAGGAAAAGGTCGGGCGTCTTATTCATGAACATGGTGTGACTTAAAAAACCCTAAAACGGACGACACTTAAAGAATAAAAGACAGGTATCTATTTACCTAGTATTAATAATGAGAGTAATCTTACCATTACTGAAAGTTAGTAGTGATCGGAAATAACAAATATTAAAGGGTTCATGAATTATTTATTTATCATCATTACACATAGTTGTCACTTATCGCATACACAAGCGACAGAAGCCTTTCATAGCTCAATTGACTTTGGCATGAAGTTACATCATATTTGTGCAAGCCACTGGCGTCGGCGCCTCTTCGCGCCTGACACAGATTACAAATACTATGGTACGAAACAAATAAATTTCAGAAAAAAATATTCGTAAACCAGTGCAATATTTAATGCTTTATTATTTTTTCAAATAAAAAAATAAATAAAGATATTTTCGAATGTGCATGAGATTTAACAATGGTAACATACAGGAACGATTGTTTATTGTATACAAAAGCATATTCCAATTTTTACCATAATATTAAGACTATATAAATTAATAGTAATTGTATAAACTAACCAAAAAAATTACATAAAAACAAGTGACTACTATACATCATTAAACACACAGAGAAACATTGATGAGATACTCGTATCACAAGTACGCACACAAAAATAAAATAATTTGATGATATTACGTAGATACATTTAATGGAATTTAATTAATATTCTAGACGTAAACTAAAATGTCTTTATTTAAAAATATTTTTACCGAAATTCTAAGAATTATTCATTGGGATATTGACATTTAATACAGCACTTAGTCCTTTCCTCTACGTATACGCACCTTAACGACCCAAAGACTGTAAAACACGTAATAGTAAACTTTTTTTTTTTAATTATAAAACTCTTCATTGTTACAATTAGGAGTGATACTTATCCAGAATCAAAAAAGTTAACAAACCCTGAAAACGAATTTTCGAAAAAAATAAAATCTTCAATAATAACAATTACAAAATAATAAGTTTTACAATATTACGCACTGATTGGTTGTTAACTGTTAACATCAGGCGCTGATTGGTTACCGTTGTCCGCCGAATTAGTGTTAACATTACATGCTGATTGGTTGTTAACATTACGCGCTGATTGGTTGTTAACATTACGCGCTGATTGTTAGATTATGTACGTTGTGTGGTTTAATTGAGGAAAGGCATTGTTCACTTTAATTATTGATTTTATTTCAAGTACACCTATATGAATTTATTTCCTATTGTTTATATTTTATTAGATACCAACCTTACATTTGCAAATATCCAAGTACACAGAAGTTATTATTTTTAATGAAAAATTGACATAATAATTCAAACATTTCTTAACATTTACCTACTATTGATTTTAAAATAGAAGACAAAGCGAGTAATTAGTATTGGTAAATACTTGAATATATGTGAAAGTATTGATCATTTCAGACAAATTTTTGACAAGTGAATAACAAATTAAAATTATATCACACGATATGAGATCTAATACTAGTATTTCAAGTTTATTAAAAATCCATCCATTGACTATTCTTGACGTCTATAGTCGGCATGTATATCTTACTATGAGTAATTCAGTCTAATTTAACCTTCCAATATAGTAAAAAAATATGTCGCGACCGATATCAAACCATTCAGTTCGGCCAATTCTAGTGCAATCACAATTCGTCCATTTTGCCAAATGATAGACGGAAGTCATTAGTGTTAATATTTGTTGACCTTTGCTCAAAGTTTGATACTTGGGGTCAATGACTTATTTTTTCCAAAACATTCTAACTGTATAAAACTCATGTGATATAAATTAAAAGTTATCCCTTGTTAATAGAATATTTGAAGGAACTTTTAGAAATGTGATGAATGAAATTTCACTTCGCCACATTGCAATAGCCAAATAGCGGGTTAAGTCTTGACATATTACTTTAAAAGCACATAGTAACTATAATAATGTAGACGGCATAATTCCGAAGGCCATTCTTAGTTTTATACTCGATAAATTTCATAAGTACATGTAACCTAAATTTGTTTTTAAAGTAAAGCTACTTTCAACAAAATAAATAGTTGTTAATATTAAATGTAAACTAATTATAATATCGCAATAGATCAAACATTCCATTAGAAATTTAATAAATACGTATGGGTGATGTTTCACTTCGTATTGTATGTACAATACGAATAACAACTTTCATGCAATAAGTTAATGACTTGTAGAATTTGACGACATCAACATAAACAACTAAACCTAACGCCCTTCGGTACTAGATTGGTACTATTATGATAATAAATAACTATTTAGCTAAGTTTCCGTCTTATTTATAAAAAAAACATTATTTTTTTTAAAACTATACTAATTTTCTAGCTATAAAATTTATATTAACATAGCAGACTGGCTCTTAGTGATAAGAGACATCAGTCACCTATGAGGCCATACTGGCTCACATGTGCAAGTCGGTCCAGGTATTCCAGCACTGATCAGAACGCTAGGACGACTGGAATATGTAAGATGGTACCAACCTTGGGGAGCTGACTGCATAGCACACTCCTACCTAGTATATAAAAACATAGAAATCCATGTTTAGTATACTTTAAGTACGTTATAAATTTTAAAATGATAACCAAATAATAGTAGATACAAATTTCGAATTTTGCGACTGTGGTTTGATGGAAATTGAAAAATGTTTGATTTTGAATATTAGTATTTTTCATTTGTCAGTTTTTTTTTACCAAATAAAAAATAAAACCAAGTTTTTAACCAAAATAAATTGTTATTAATTGTAATATTTAAGATGAATAAAGATGTATATAATTTACGGAAACGGAACGACCCACTTGCTCGTTTGCCTCCTCTTCTATATATATAAAAAAAAGTTTCTTATATATATATATCATACATGCATTGCAAATTTTTGTTGGAGAATAAGAAGTCAAGAAAAATATTCTTAGACTATGCATCCTCTTTATTTGTAAAGCGGAAAACAATAATTAATACGGAAATTCAAAAGAAAAAAAAGTTTAATAGATTTGTGACACTTTTAAATCTTATTTATAAATAAGACGGTTTCAGTGAAAGTAAACTATGGTCGAGTGTCGGGGTGTCGGTGACATATAGATACGCCAGGGCGCCTCTGTACTGAACGCCTCTCCATTTTTAACACATGCACAATAAGCGTTTGACAGTCGTACTCTTTCTCTCGCTAAAGGACATGGTTACAAATCTTACCGTAGATTGAAAAATCTGCAGTAAATGTGAAGGTTTGTCTCAGGCATGGAGTGGGTAATAAAACTAAATTATCAGGAAGCGTCGTTTAGATTTCCAAATTTTATAAAATTAGGTCGAAAAACAAATGAATCATAATGCATAACCGAAAATTACGAATAAAAGCGTACGAGCTGCAGGCGCTTATCAATTAATCTGAATCAATATGAACTTCCTTTAAAAACCTAGTAGGTTCATATTGGTGCGGACGTTGAAAGGTAGATAAGTGTCAAGACGAGCACTAGTATATTATAACGGAGAGGCATCCAGTGACAAAGTAGAGAATCTCTAATAGTATACTATCTAGGGTCGGGGAGTGGGCTACAGCTATAAGGAGGCGAGCGTGGAGGGGGGGAGGGCGATGTCGTGTCGGCGCAGCGCGGCGCGGAAGGACTCGAGCGAGGAGCGCAGCGTGAGGCAGAAGCCGCGCGAGGCGGGGATGAGCGGGAAGTCGGGCGGCGCCACGTCCGGGGGGGCGGGCCGGCCCACCGAGAGCGCCGCCAGCCCCTCCAGCCGCCGACACAGCCCCGCGGCGCGCGCCCGCAGGTGGCCCACCACCTCCTCGCGGAACGGCTCGGGCGGGCTCAGCGCCATCTTCGTCATCGACTGCACCAGCTTCAGCAGCACCATCTCGTTGTACATGCGCGAGTTCTCTTTGCCTTGTTGCGATCCTGGGAAATTCATGTTACGTATTACAGAACTAAATCTTTTCACATATACATATATAAAATTCCATCGTTCTTCATTGGAATGATCTCTCTGGAAGCATTGCTTTAAAAAAACATTAGTTGTAATATCAATTATATTTCGTTGAAGTAGAACTTTTTTAAAAAATAATTTCAATATTCATTTATCCCCCTAGGGATATTTTTTTTTTAAATTCTGAATACCTAATTAAATTTAAAGGCTTAAAACGTGAACAAAAGATACCATTAAGTTATTTTTTACCCTTATCCAAAAAAAGCAATGGCAAGTGCCGGCGAACCCAACATATGAATATTTCATAAATTAAAGAAGCATAATATGTGGATTAGGATTTTTTTACAGGTTTGATACTTTTAGAGTATTTATATCTCACCTAACCACCTAAATGTATTTTATAAGAAAAATGAAGACGTAAAAACGTAATCTTTGAGACAACCCTAAATAGCCAATGGAACATTAAATATATTTGTTAATCTAGCGATTTTAGGTTATGTCACCAAGCATAATGACAGTCCAGTTCACCTCAACCCAAAATGATAGTGGAACAACATTAAATTCATCCTAGTAAATAAGTTTATTCATATGTTTATACGGAAAACCTTTAAAAAAACACCTTTCCATTTGTTGTATTTAATAATTTAAAAAGTGCAAACGATTACTGCACTCTATTTATAATACATTATTCTTGCAATATGTTTTAAACACTATTGTTTTAATAATTTGTGCGATTTTAAGGATTCTTGACTTTAGTTCTAGGGGTAAATATATTTGAGAGTTGGTAACATTTACTACGTCTATGTCACTCTTGACAGTTATATTTTTTAATTTTTTACTACTGGGCAATGGTAACAGACCAATACGGCCCATTTACATTTGGATAAAAATACAGTACTTTTAAATGCTATTTTTAGCATTTAATTATTGTAGTTTGATAAAAAGTCATGTGTCTTGAAATCGATTATGAAATTTTAAAATGTAAACAAAATGAACAATTTTAATTATTTAGACTATAATTTTCTCGTGCATTTAGATTGAGTGCAAGTAAGTCTTATTTAGGACAATTACCTTTCTGTTTGTCATATCCCGCTTCGTTGAAATACGGTTCGGCGTTAAGTATGAGACCCTGCAGTGACACGATGAGCTGCAGTAGCGAGCTGTCCTTGCCCCACACCTCTACGCCGCGCCCCGACCACGTGCCCAACAGGGACACGCACACCTGCTCGATAGAAACTTTAATCATTGTCCGAGCCATTCATATTAGTTTTGATAAAAAAAAACCTGATTTATATTAGCAGACTATGAAATAAGCATTTGATATACTCGTACCAGCGCAATATCACAAAAAATGTAATAATGGTAAAGGTAATGCATGTACACACCTAACGCCAACGAATATCCAATCGGGTTTGAAGAAGACATTATCATCTTTGCTCATGATCAACAATTTGCTCCCTTTGGGGTTAGACCAGTTATTGTTACTTAACATTACGTTTAGATCGTGTACGTATCTATGTATTAAGGAGCGTAAATATAGGAGCAGTAAGGGCAGAGCTGCAACGTCGAGATATTTGTGTATGTGGATGTGTGTGTGTGTGTGAGCGGACCGACCTTGCCGTCCTCGTAGAGGTTGGGGTTGAGGCGGTCGGAGCAGTAGGAGTGGTAGTGGCAGAGTTGTGTATGTATGTGTAAGTGTGTGAGTAGACTGACCTTGCTGTCCTCGTAGAGGTTGGGGTTGAGGCGGTCTGTGCAGTAGGAGTGGTAGTGGCAGAGTTGTGTATGTATGTGTAAGTGTGTGAGTAGACTGACCTTGCCGTCCTCGTAGAGGTTGGGGTTGAGGCGGTCGGAGCAGTAGGAGTGGTAGTGGCAGAGTTGTGTATGTATGTGTAAGTGTGTGAGTAGACCGACCTTGCCGTCCTCGTAGAGGTTGGGGTTGAGGCGGTCGGAGCAGTAGGAGTGGTAGTGGCAGAGCGGAGGCGCGCGCGGGTACTCCCCGCCGAGCTGCACGTCGAACACGAACAGCCCGTCCTCGTAGGGCGTGCGCTGGGGGCCCGCTATCATCAGCGACACCAGGTCGATGCGGTCCTCGTACCCCCGCACCCACACCTGCACAGGACACACACGCACCATTTGAAATACCGGTATTTCTGAGCATTGGTATAGGCCGGCCAAAGGCGTTACATGTCTTGTTAGTATCAGACTTAGTACCGGTGCTATTGGTTTGCGGTTTTCGTACCGGACCTGGTTTAATATTGCCAATACCAGAGAATGTATTATGTAATATTTTTTCTTCAGTCGAATGTATCTCGTTCCATCTTGACAGATTTAAATGATACAAATACCTAAGGACGAAAATTGGCAACGTCTCTTTTGTATTTAACAGGTGTCTTTATTAGGTACAGATGTTTATCGGCATTAGTACATATTAGTATTTGCTATTAGTATTATTATATTATATTATTAGTATTTGCTAGATATCGATATTGGAACGGTACCAAATTGAGTTTCTGTACTCCGTATGAGTACAGAAACTCAATTTGGTAGCGACATCCAGGTATCGAAACGCCAAGAACCGCTAAGTACCGGTACAGAACCCATACTTTTGGTGTCAGTTCCAAGCCTTGCACACACGTCGTGCTTACACACTTTTTTTATTTGGCGCGGCGCTTAGAAAACTAAAATGACATGAGTTCTATCAAATATCAAAACGAGGAAAGATACATAACTTTAATAAGAAGACGTAGTAGAGGGCAATATCTCGTAAAAAATAACAATTAACAGTAAACATTTCAAAAACACAACAAAATAAGGAAAGTCAAAGTTAAATAACCACGCAAAATCAGAAAAAAATAAATTTATACTGCTTGGATTAGGAATAACTACTGAAGGCTCATGCTTGTAAATATAACTATTTTTAGCTCGTACTTGTTTGCCTCTCCTGAAATAAAAAAGCTTACCCCGGGTGGCAAATCACTCTTCAACAACTTGATCTCCCGTTTGACAGCGGAGTAGAACTTCTTGGGCTCGGAGGGCTGCAGCATGGAGAGACGGAAACGGTGCGCGGGGGGCGCGGATTCGAGCACACAGAACCCCTCCCCGCCCTCCGCCGCTATCGCTTCATCTTCCCCGCCCGCTTCCGCCACCGCTTCTGCTATTATCTCTTTGGTCTCAGGAATGACTTCCGTTTCCGCGTCCCCTTCGGCAGTAGCCAATGGAGCCGTATCTGCAGTTGAACCTGAAAAATCATCTCAAGTAAAATGCCTTGTCACTATTTCAACAAAGTTGTTGGAGATCCGTATGCAGACAACGAGAAAGATCATTGTGTAATTAATTTTGTCTGAATAAATACTTTGGTGACTCAATATTTTACAGAAACGTTTTGGAACAATTAAAAATCATAAGGATTTGCTGATGATAGGCAAATGTGTAGTGCCTAAGTACCTAAATTATTGATGAAAATATTTTGTCGTTAGAATGTAAACCCTCTTCCGAAGGTAAGTTTTATAAATGGTCAAGTGCTTTGTAGCAGCTCGCTTTGTACCACCGCCGTTATTATATTACGTTTCATGCTTAAGGCTTTTTACTTTAAAAAAAGATTTATAGATTATATAAGCTATAAACACTTTAAAAAATAGTATATAAACATTAGCAGAAAATTCGTATATCTTAAATATCGAGGTATAAATCTCCTCCATTAAAGAGTGACGAAGGGATCAAGATATTTTTAAAATACTTTGAAATGGCATATAAATAAGCATTAAATACATTTTAATTCAAAGAAAACCTAAAAAATGATTTTTGGAAGAGATGTAATCTGAAAGAGCTGAAAAATTTTAGCAAACGATGTATATCTAGGTAGTGCTTTATGAAGGGATAGAAGATACACAGCGGATGTAGAAAAGAGTGTGTTCCGGGAATATTTCCTAATATGTTGCTAACCGCGAGGTTTTTACAACTTCAGCGGACTATACGTAACTACTTCGAAGCGGGGTTTGGAGTTAAGGCGCTAGATCCGCTTTGAATAACTCTTTGCGTATCCCAACGTTGCTTTATGAAAGCGGTATTTGTGTATGTCAGAAAAAACAAAGTGGGATAGATGCGGTTGAAATGAAAGTGCCTCGGAAAATCTGTGGTGTAACGTTATCTGATCGCATTTGTAACAGCGAGATAAGAGAAAAATTAGGATTAAAATAAAGTGCTGCAGTAAAACTGAAAGAGTACACTCCGTTGACACGATCATGTGGAAGGAATGGCAGATGAAATATTGATAAAATAAATATACAACGTAAATGTGGCTGGGTCTATGTAGCCAAAGTGTCATATAGTTAATAAATTCCAAGAACAAATTTCTCAGGTTTTATGCACCAGTGGTGTCAAGTCTCCATACCGGCGCGTTAGTATGAAAAGAACAATCAACACACTCTGCTTACCCTGCTGGGCACTTGGCATTAAGATATGTGTGTATGTATATTGAAATGAAATATCTGTTTTTGTACTGTAATTTGCCTACCTTACATTGTAATTGGTTATACTGCAATACTACTCACCTTTGCCATCACTTTTAGGCGCATTGGTTTTTGTTTCGTCCTTCATATCTGTTTCTTTCGACTTTTCGTCACTATCCTGATCTGCCATACTGACCACCAAAGCTCCATATTGACTAGAAATAATGTTAATGTTTTACATTTTGAATAATTTAAAATGTACTTAACATTTAACATTAAGTTTGGAATTAAAACGACAGAAACTAAGCTTTAAGGGATCAAAGGCCAGAACATTGTAAATCATGATAAGTGATGGTAGTTCACTATTTTGTGAAGAAATACAACAGAACACAATACACAAGCGAAACGTCGACGTCAGCATTGCTTTTCAGAACATTAATAGGCGAATAAAATATAAATACTCTTTAAAAGATACAAAGATAGAGAAGTTTACTTTTTCTAGAATAGTAAGATTTACACAAGTACAAATAAATATCAATCAAAAAAATCATCTGTGCACTACTTTCCCTGTACAATATATATTTTTTTCGTTAATTTATTAGGTTTAGCAAGTCTTTCTTTCTTTAGGTTTTAGCATTTGCGTTAGACAAATAAAAATTAAAAATAATAATTATTTAAGTCGTCAATAAGTCATGTCAGGGCCTTGCGTAAGGCTGTGGCCTAATTACTCAAGCTCATATAGTGAGATTTGGCGGCAACGAGGAAACACACGATACGCTAATTTCTTCACGATTATTTTATTTGAGCACTTTCACTGAACAAAATTGTACAAAATGCGACCAAAATTGACTTTTTCACTCAATATAAGCACGAAATTCAATAATTATGAAAAAACTTCGAACATCTTTTCTCCCGATGGCGCTGAAACTCCTTGGCAAAAGTCATGGCCTATCATATTCTTAATGATGTTCAGAAAATTAAACTAAAAAGTGAACGATTTTAATTAAATGGTAATTAATGTTGTAAACCATATTAACGGTGTTCAATAATTTTGAAAAGGTTTATAGTATCGATAAACGTAATAGTCTATTGTATCCGCAGACATAATAGTTTATTATTATTATTATTTTTAATAGAAGAGGAGGCAAACGAGCAAGTGGGTCACCTGATGGAAAGTGATCACCTCCGCCCACGGACATCCGCAATAGTTTATTATAATAGTTTATTGTATCAATAAACGTAAAAAAATATTGTATCTACAAACTTAAAAGTTTATTGTAGCAAACATAATAAAACTAAAAAAAAGTTTTATTTAATTTATTGCAGAGCTATTATTATTGTGGCGTTTTTAAACTATGACAATTCTGCCTCTATTAATTTCCTCCGCTAAAGTTCGGCCGTTCAGAGAATGCGTTCCTGACACCTATCAGTTAGTCACGACTAGTGATGGGCACAACATAACACTGAGTTCGTTACCGCTCCTCCAAAATGAACAACCGCGTTACTTTTAAGATTATTTTCGTTTTAAATTGGCGGAATCATTTAAAATATATATTTTAGTTTGTTTAAGTGGAAACCAAAAAGAGTAATATTAATATAATAAAATTGTTTTATTTATTCTTTGTTACAAAGTTACAATCTGTATTTCTATGCAATAAAGTACATTGAACTGAATGTGCGTACAGAATATTAATCAGACTCCGATTCGCTTGAGGAGGTGGTGTCTTCATCATCATCTTGGAAACCGTGTGATTGGCGTTTAATAATAATTATTTAAGTCGTCAATAAGTCATGTCAGGGCCTTGCGTAAGGCGGTGGCCTAATTACTCAAGCTCATATAGTGAGATTTGGCGGCAACGAGGAAACACACGATACGCTAATTTCTTCACGATTATTTTATTTGAGCACTTTCACTGAACAAAA